>CAODLS011187129.1:0-23193 GCA_948243855.1 Flueggea neowawraea
AAACTATACTAGGTATAAGGATCTATAGAGATAGATCACAACGGCTCTTGGGACTAAGTCAAGAGAAGTACATAGATAAAGTACTGAAACGGTTCAGTATGTTTAACTCAAAGAAATGTTATATACCTTTACAACAAGGAGTTGTTCTAAGTAAGAAGGATAGTCCTTCTACAAGAGAACAAAGGAAAAACATGAGCAAAGTTCCATATGCTTCGGCTATAGGTTCTATCATGTATGTTATGCTATGTACTAGACTGAATGTCGCACATGCACATAGCATGACAAGCAGGTTCCAACAAGATCAAGGCAAAAAAACATTATACTGCTGTCAAAGAGATCCTTAAGTACTTACGAAGGACTAACGATTCTTCTGTTAGTGTAAGCCCTAACCCCAATGCATTGTATCTAGATTATATTTTATATGAGGCATTGTTTTATCTCATTATCATTCATGTGCATGTTTAAATTGGATAAAACATCCATGAATAGTGATTCTACTTAAGTTATCAAATATGTGATTTGGATAGTAAAACCTTGAAGCATAAAAGAATACTATTCTAAATATCCCTAGTCAATTATTATAATAGGAATGACAATAAACCAATACTAGAATGTACTCTATGATATTATTATATTTTACTGGTCATAGGATATGAGATATCAATCAGAGAACATAGAACATGTTAGATAACAGTGTTTTGGATCGATCCGCTTATGAGAATACTACGTGGTTGAAAGGTCATAAGTATTTCTCATACAACGCTTATACTTGAATCCTTCGACCTGAAATCACTATGGATTCTTAGGTGATTTCTCGTATACTTTGACATACGCCTAACGTTATTTCTAATGAGTAACAAGTATGGGTATGATTGGGTATTCCGTGAGTTATGCTAAGAAACATGAGTGAAGTGAAGGGATTGCCACTCTCAAAGAGAGAGAAGATATCACCGGCTACTTGATTAGTGAAACTGAGTACTGTGTGGCCACACCCAAACAAAGTGATAAGTGTTATCATTTGTTTGACTTAGTCAGGATCACTTATAGATCAAGGAAATGTTTTAGCATAAATAAGGGTGACTGAGTTCCATGTCTTATGCTAATTCTGATATCGAGAGGCAAATGATTGTATAAGGTTGCAATTAGGTTATGTTGATTCGTAATTGACATTCATTTCAATTTGTCTATTCATAATGTCTTGCTAGAGACCAATTATGATTTATGGATTTTAAATTAATTTTGGGTCCATTGCCAATATTGAATGAACCTATAGGATCGCATACAATAAAGATCTAGGTTATGGCTTAAACAATTTTTCTTGTCGGGCCATTAATTTATATTAATGAGATGAGCCCATGACAAATTCGGCACACCCATTTGGCCAAAGGAATTATGAATTCGGCCTAATAATATGTTTAATTAAAAGGTTTAATTAAATAATTAAAAAGAAAGGAAGAAGAGTTCTTGTTTAAGGAGAGTTCTTGTTCAAGAAGAGTTTTTTTTTTCAATCTCCTATTTTGTAGGAGATATGAGGCCGACCACATGATGCTAGTTCTTGTTTAAGGAGAGTCCTTGTTCAACAAGATTTTTTGTTCAATCTCCTATTTTGTAAGAGATGTGAGGCCGGCCACATGATGCACAAAACTAGGGTTTTATTTTGGAAATAATCTCTAGGGTTTGTGGGGTTACATGTGCGACATAAAAAAGGGAGAAAACCATAGGGTTTACATGTTCTTACCTTATCTAGGTCTGAGGACCTCTATTTATAGGCAACCTCTGAAAAATAGTTGTTGTAAATCCCAAGGTAGCTATTGTGGGTGAGAGAAGATTTTGATTTTTAATGACATCAACCATTGCTACATGCATAGTCAGTTAAGCCATCAGAGTACAATGTGTGTTGTTCTCCCATCTGCGTACCTTGCCTGGACTCTAGTACCCACTGCCTTGTAAAATAAAGCTTCTACGTGCTTAGACAAAATATTTAACGTGCGTTGTCGTCTTCCAACTTTTCAAAGATATCACCTTTGATTTCTGACTTCATCTTGTCAAGGAATATTCAAATTCAAATTCTTGAGTAGCGTATAACGAATTTGTCAGTACTTGACCTCATCCTCGTCTACGCGTGTTCATCTAGCACTACATCCATAGTTGTTTTGATTCAAAGGTGCTACCTTTACCCTTCTACTTGTTTAGAATAGGCATGTCTACGTGCATCTACCTTGATCTATGAGCCTCTTAAAGTTTCATCAACTTAAATCAAAATCTCGATTACAAGCATTAACCAGCTTCTATGTGCATAAATATTCACTGATTCCAAACCAGAATATCTCTGCTTCCTATCTACGTGCTTTAGACTTCTCTCGACATGCTTAAAAGATTTATGAAAGTCTTTTGATACACAAAATCTACGTGCATTGATGGCTTGCTACATGCTTAGTCATGTTGTAGTTGCTTAATGCTTTTCTGCTACACGTGCTTTGCCTTTAGTTGACATGCATGTACTCTAATATTGAATAATCTAGTGTTTTCAGGATTCGATCAGTGTGCTTAGATCATGGCACAACGAGCTTAGATCATAGCTTAATATGCGTAGGGGCTAGTTAACGTGCTTAGCTTAACCTTATCAACTGTTCTGTAAATCATCAAAACTTAAAAAGGAATTCGCATGTTGACCATAAATGCCTTAACAATCTCCCCCTTTTTTTATGGTGACAAAATATTGAAAGAGTTTGCACTCCCTTTCTGATAGGGTGTCAAAACCACCAAAATAATATTAACCTACTCAGAAATAATAAATAAGTAAAGTATTGAGCATGGTTGAACCACAGAGACCGGTGATGAATTATTTAATTACTAAAACACAGAAATAAAATAAAGATGATGAAAATGAGAGTGAAGCTAAGAATGAAAATAAACAGAGATTAAAATTCACAATAAAGAAATAAATTGTAGCAATGGAAATGATGAAAATTCAATAATATTAAAAAGCCAAGCAAAGGTATTTCCACCATTTCATCCAATCGGTTGATCACAGACATGAAAGATAAATATCAAGCATTCGAATCGATAGAGTTATAGCTATCGGTGATGCACTCAATTAACCAATCTCTTCTTAATTTATCGATAGCGCAGGGATGCACTGCAGACCATTTCCCTAGCCACTTGACAACCCCTGGGATGCATTGACATGGTTTAATTGATGGTAGTAATACGAATTAAAGAGACCTTTATCCTAGCCAATGAAGTCAAAAGCATCGTAAACTATTTAAACCAGATTATTCAGTTTAATAACATTGAAGTTGTCCAACAACATTCATTCACGTTATTTGCTACCTAGATCAGAATTAATGAGATGCTTTATTAATCCTAACTAGCAATATATTATCCATCCAATCACACAATCGGCCTAAACATGCAATTAACACAAATAATAATAAAGGAACTAAAGCACAAAAACTAAATAAATACACTAAATACTTGATAACAAATAAAACAATAGTCTCACAACCTAAACATAATGAAATTAAAAAATACCTTAGCTAGAAAGAGGTTTAGTTACACATGCTAAAGGAAGAAAGCCGAAAATGAGATGTATGCAGTCTGCCCAAAGTGTGCGTGAATGATGAACATTTACCAAAGAGGAGAATAAAAGGTTTATATATGAGTCCTAATTAGAAAAACCTAATTCCCCTATATAAATAGCTAAGATAATAATAATAATAATAATAATAATAATAATAATAATAATAATAATAATAATAGTCTTCAGACAAGTCTGTGAGGCTCAAATCGCGAGGCCCAACAGTCCCAGCAAGAGGCCCAATGCGAATAAGTTGGCCCAGTCCCTGCGCCCTTTACGACATGATCATGCTGTAGTGCAGTCAGCAACCAAAATGCTCCAAAACAACTCAATTTCTTCATGTTTCACGACCTTTCACTTAAAGAACCATAGAAGCCAATAAGACATAAAAAACACACAAATAACAACAATTTATAATTCAAAGCAAACATAAAATGCAACATAAAACATGCATGAAATGCAACCTATCACCCTCAATCAATGCACCTAATTTTAAACAATTTAAAATGAAGAATTGATTAAGGTTGCTTAAACCTTATCCATTTGTAAGCTTGACAAGAATACTTCCAGTTTTAAGACCAAGTTGTCGATACCAATTATAACAAATTAGCACCAAACTCTTATAGAATTCTCCCCCGCTTTTTTTTTTCAAAAAATAAAAAAGGTAGAAGCATAATTAATAAGAGTAAACATAATCAGAGTGGAAATTGAGAAATATAGTAGAGCATTAAGGCATATCATAACAGTTTCATAGATCCAAAATGCAAAATAAATATACAAAATGCATGATATGTATGCTATGTAGATCTATGCTCTTGAAATCACTTCAGTGGTTGATAGCAAACCATGGCCAAGTTTTCATTCTCACTTGAATCTGGCTGGTCTTTAGTGACCACATTAACTGGCTCATTCAAGTTTAGATTTTCCACAGCTTGATCCACATTCTCAGCCATCTTTTTCATATTCCACCATAATCTCTATTGTTGAATTCTCTATGATATCTTTTGTTGCATTTTCAACAAGTCTCTCTGTCATATCCCTCATACAATTTGCAATTACTTGCTGATCTATTATCTTGGTTTCTGCATAAATTTTCATTTGTGCATTACATCCTCTTCTTCATTGTCTTTTTCTTTCTCAGACTCATCTATTTCTTCCTTTGTTTTTTTTTGTTTTGAATCAGATTCCACTTCTTTTACTTCCTCTTCAGTCAAACCTTCAACAATTTTATGGACCAAATAGGCTAATTCTTAATTTTCTTTTTAAGCTGAGGATTTTTCTTTCTCTGCTTCTTGAGGAATCTTAGAACTTGAAGGAGTTACTTTTTGAAGATCTATGAAGCTTTATGTCTTCTAATACACAACGTCTACGTGCATTGATGGCTACACGCTTAGTCAAGTTGTAGTTGGTTACTACTTTTTTGCTTGACGTTCTTTGCCTTTATTCGACGTGCATATGCTCCAATCTTGAATAATCCAGTGTGTTTTAGGATTCCATCAGCGTGCATAGATCATGGCACAACGGGCTTCGATCATAGCTTAATGTGCGTAAGAGCTAGTTAACGTGCTTAGCTTAACCTTATCAAATGCTTTGTAAATCATCAAAACTTAGAAGGAGTTTGCATGTTGACTATAAATGGCTCAACAACCACTACCACCCATCTCCAGTATATTTAATCACCTATTAAAAATAGCGAGTAGTATAAAAAGAGAGATACAAGAGTAATTAACTAGAATATTGAAATTTTCTACCACATTTTTTACCTTAACCTCAATATCACTTACAAATTTGTTGTCCACATTTTTCACATTTTTGGAGTTGGGGCTCTCCCTCTTTATACTTTTAGGTATGGCCCATTGTAGCTGTATTTCTTTATTGACTATCTTTTCTGTCAATCTTTTCCTTTCCTCCCTTCTCTTTTGGGAACAGGTTAACCTCTCAGAAACTTGTTATGAGCCACCTCTACAGCTTGCTTCTCCATTTTTTCTATTGTTTCCTGGATGTCCCAATTAAAGAACTGCTCCTTAAGGTCTTCTAGTGGTATTTTTGGTACATCCTTTTTAGAATCCGCAACCATATCCAAAGCATGCTTCTCCATTTTCTCCCCAGCTTCTTGGTTTAACACCTTCGGGGACTGCCCCCCTAGTATTTTTAGTGATTCCTCCGATGGGACACTATGGGGACTGTTATCTTTAATAGGCATTTTCTCATTTGCTATGTCATTAATTTTTTGGGCTTGGGTGTGGCCCCACTGGAGACAAGCCATAACCTCTTGATGGTTCCTTTGCATGATCATTTGGTTTTCCTGTATAGCAATAGTAAGGTTTTTAATAGCCTTAAGCATTTGATTAAAAGTATTAGAACCACTAACCATCTGGATAATTGGAGCTTGTCCATTTTGGGATGATTGCCCATCTTCATGATCAAGTTGAATTTCTTTTGCCCCTATTGTTGCAACGGCTTCATTTCTCACGTGTTTTTCATTTCTTGTTTTTGACATTGCTTCAGTTGTCAGACTGAGTGTGCCAAAAGATTGTTCCATTTTTTTTCTTGGATCAGAGCTAAAAGGATAATGCCACCCTTTGGATGAAAATTGCTAGAATGTGCTAATGAGTTTAAGGTTCTCCTAAATCGAGAATTAAAGGCACTTGAATAGAATTTGCACTCAATGAATCAAACTTGGGAATGATTAAAGGGATATAAATAATCCACTATGGGTCTCTTGTTTCTTTGGCCACAATAGGAAGATCACAATGCCAAAAGCTTGTAGAGAAATTAAAACACAACTACTGAGAATACATGTAATTCCAATATGGCAATCCAGGGGAGGGGTGAATTGGATTTCTTGCTAAAAGTTAAAACTTTTGAAAGACTTTTTCTATATTTTTCAAAAAAAAAAAATCAGTAGATCAATCCAAAATACAACTACACAAGAATGAAATAAAAGAGAGTAAGAAATAGAAAACCAAAGCCTGGATTTATAGTGTTTGGTCATCCTTAACCTACGTCCACTTCTCTAGTTCACTAGAGAGTTTTGAATCCACTAACAACTTCCTCACTTGCAGGGGGAGGAAAACCGTTACACCTCTTGTTTTATAGGTTAACAAGCAACCTTTACACTTGGTTTTTCACTGGCCAAAACAAGAAAACCAACTCTCTTTGTTTTTGAAGGAACCAAACAAAACAAACTTATAATACCTTTAAGCTTTAACACCAAAGCTTAATTACAAGTGGATTCTCAAAATAAAAATAGATTCTCACACCAACTCAGTAAGGAAATAACAAATCTAAGCTTAGTTGGTATAAGGAGAAGGTAGAACAAAATGAAGACTAACTTGAATTTCAATACAACAAAGCTTGGGCACTCTCAATGATGTTTCGTTACCTTTCTCTTTCCTCAGAGAGGTCTATTTAAAGACATTCTCCTAAAGATAGTTGTTGCAATTCCCAATGTAACAGTTGCGAGACAATAGCAAAATGTCAAATTTGTTGATGTAAGCTTTTGCTACATGCTTACTAACGGTACCACGTGCATAGTATATGATTTCATCAGAGTAGTATGCACAGTGTATTCTCTTTTGCGTGCATATAACAAAGTTCAGTAGTCACTGCTTGAATCAATTTGATACCAGGTGACTACTACGTGCATAACATGTCTTCTCCGTGCGTGAATCAACTGTCTTGTGCGTTTGAAACAATTCCTACGTGCATTAACTTATTTCCATGATCACACCTTTTATTCTTCATGTGAATGTGTTAGGGAATATTCAAATTTGAAATTCTTGAGGAGCGTCTTGGCTTTGTTCGTTAGTCCAACTCATCTTCATCAACGTGCGTAGAATTGGTTCTACGTGCATAGTGCACAATCTTTTGATGTCATCAGAATTTATTAGAGAATATTCCCAATTGAATTTCTGACACTCTAAAAGAATTTGTATTTATCTCAGATTCGAACTTGATCCTGCTCTTATCTACGTGTGTGGCTGCTTATGCCACGTGCATAGCATTGATCATCAAGGATATTACCTATGCTCTTCCACGTGCACAGATCAGTGTAAACAATGACTCTTGCCTTGTCTTGTGATTCTTCTTTAGTTTGCATCGCAACCCATCTACGCATATAGTATTGTTGTCGCGCGAGTAGTGTGATTTCACCTTTAGATAAGTGAACAACACATCTCTTCTAAGTACAAGATACAGAGTATAATGTGCACAACTTAGTTCTGGTCCATTCTTTCTTCTAGGTGAGATCTACGTCTACGCGTACACTATGCTATGCTACGCGTATTGGATTTCTTCCATGTACATTGAATGCTTTTTGACATGCACAATATGCATTTCTGGAAAATCCAAAATTCTTTAACAAGATCAACGTGCATTGATCATGATTTTATGCACTTGAATCATTGCATCACGTACGTGAAGGGTATATTATGTGCATAGCTTAACTGTTTCAAGTTTTTTGTTTAAAATCATCAAAACTTAAAAGGAATTCTCATGTGAACCAAATCTTGGTTCAATAATCTCCCCTTTTTTGATGATGACAAAACATTGAAAGAGTTTTCACTCCCCCTCAAATAATGCAACTATTTTAAAAACACTTAAACAAAAAGTTTGAAGGGATTTGATCAAGATAGTTAAGCCTTGTCCTTTCGATAGTATTATCAAAGCACATATATCATGACATAGGCAGGACACATATCAAAGCACATCAGAGTATAATGATCAATTCATTCAACTTTTTACTGCAAAGCTTTGCAATATTTCTTCCCCTTTTTGTCACAATAAAAAAGACAGAGTAAAAAGTAAACAAAAATTGCACAAGAGTGATCTATTTAATTCAAATTTTCACTGCAAGACACATATTAGAACAATAAGAGATACAAAGAAAATATGTATGCATGAAAATATGTAGATCAAATGCTTAAAAAATCACTATAGTGAGGGTGGTTCGTTGAGAGCATCGATGGACATATCAACCATCTTCCAATGACCCACCCGTTGGCACATTTCCTCCATTAGCTGTGCCATTGCTTCCCTTAGTTCAATAATGTTTGCAAAAATAGGGATCTCTATATTTTTGGGAATTGTTGCCTCTTCATCATCTGATATTTCAACCACTTCAGGAAATGGAGGCAAGGTGTTAAGAATGTCTTTCTCCCAAGCCAACAGCTTTTCTAGCCCTCTGCATCTCTTTCTACTGGCCCGTGCTTTAGCAATGTGAGCCAGAGTAAATTCTAGTTCTGACTTATATTCTGATTTAGGTGGAGCTTTAGGAATTTTAGGCTCAGAATCCGTAGACTCACTGGATTCACTCTCAGAGTCAGAATCCATTTCCCAGTCTTTTTTCTTTAGACTCACCGTGAATGTTGTTCTCATTTTTTTGATTCACTCTGGTTCCTCATTTGCTTTCACATTAGGTCAAGAGGATGAAGACGCTTCAGTTTGAATTTTCTTCAACTTTTTCTTTGTTTGCACATTAGCTAGAACTTCATATCTATGCTCTTCTTGCTCAATGGAGGGTATCTCAAGTCTCTGTTTCTTAACTGGAGTCTCAGTTTGCTTAAATTCTACTCTTATCCTCTTGATCCTCTTCCTTTCCAGACGATCAACTCCAAATGTTTCAGTCTGAGTTCTCTTCTCATCCATATAAGCCTCATTTCTTTGCTCCTCAGCCTCAACCCTAGCTGTCTGTTTCTCAACAACTTGTGTTACAGCTTCAATAGCCTATTTAATCTCTTGTTCAGTTCTTCATTCCACAATTGGAACTTCTTTGTCTGTAACCAGTTCAACATCTTTATTCATTTCCTCAATAAACTCGGCTTCAGGTGCCTCTTCTTCAACTAATGGTTCATTTACTACCTTGTCAACAATATTATCAATGATTTTTGTAGAAGCACTTACAATAACTTCTTGAATCAACTCATAAACCTAATGAGATAACATAGGTTCATTTTCAACTGGCACATCAGTTGTTGCCTCACTTTCCTCATTTTTTGACATATCTACCTCTTCAACTACATGTTCATTCAAATCGGTAGTCTTATGGGCACCTTGATTATCACCACCACTATCATCATTATCATCATCTGCACCATGATCATCACAATCATTGCCACCATTATCATCATCTGAAGGTGGATGTGGAGGAGTAGCTGTTGGAAGAGGGCTTGGAGGATATTATTTTCTTAATTATTTAATTTCTCCTATTAAGCTCTCAAGAATGCAAAAATTCTCTTGAAGCATGTTAATTACAACCTCAAAATTTGTAGAGGTAGTAGCTTTATACTCTTGAAATTTGTGATTCGATTTGTCAAATTTGCTCCTTCGGACTCTGCTTGAGCATTCTCCTCCTTTAACTTCAATTTTAGTGGCTACATTTTCTTCTTCTCCACCTACTTCTTCTTCCCCCATTTGCTCCTCTTCTTCCACGGGTGTAGTGCTTTGCTCACCCTTTCTTCTCATAAGTATCATTTCATGCTTCTTAGGCATATGTTTCCTATCTCTTTCATGAAACATGACTTTCGTCTCTCTTAAATACGGCTAGAACACATGTCCTCTCTTTGCATTGTTCTAAACAATTTCATGCCTCGAAGAGATTCCATTCTGATTTTCCTCAACTCCAACACTTTTATAGATTCATACCCTTCAAAATTCACATCAAAGTATTGGAAAATTGTTGTGAGGTGGCTGGAAAACAACATACTTTCCTTCCTCTGGCTATCATGGAACTTAAAAGTGGGCAAATTGAAGTTCTTTACTTTGTCTAGAATCTAGTATGTGACTACATCAACAAAGCTGACCTCTCTTCCATTCATCAACAAGTACATCATTATAATGTTTTAATTTGTGAGAGGCGACTGTGTATGAGACTTTGGTTGTAAGATTTTTGTGAACGCCAAATGGACCATTTTCCATTTTGCTCCAAAGTCATTTTGAGAAGTTTAGCTTCAGCCTTCACCACTCCTGCAAAGTCAAGCATGACTTTCTTGATTTCTTTGAGATTTACTCCAATCTTGTTTCTAGCTTTATCAAGAAATTCCTTCACGCCCTTCTCTTTCTTCACTACACATCCACTCTTGGACAAGCCAAATAAGTCGTATAGCAAATCTTCATCAATCCAGATTTCTTGCCCATTCACCCTACTACTAACTCGTATGTTTTTGAAACCAAGGATCATCTTCATCTCTATTTCGCCATTGGAGAGCATTAGCATAAAACTCCACCATTTCTGGGTAGTAATTATCTCCTACCACACAGAAGTTTTTGATCGAAAATCTACTAAAATCTTCTTCAATTTTATATCCTCTTTCATTCAAGGAGCGAAAGTTAATAAGTCGTGAGTTAAAAAAACTCTACACTTTCTAGATGATTGTATAACATAGAAGCTTGAATGTCCACGAACTTCATTGAATCAAACTCATCCTCGATGACAATTCCTTTCATTTTCTTTGGTTTCTTTTGAGCAAAAGTCATGGGAACCTCTTGCTGAGTAGGTCTTGACCTCTTAACGCCTCTGGATGATTCACTGTGCTCATAAGCATGCTTGTCTTGAGCCTTTTTTGAATGAACTTCAGTTCTTTTCTTTGGCTCCATTAGAACAGGATGCTACATTGAGTTTAGGGTTAGTAAGTGCGTACTAGGGCTTTTGAAAAGAAGGGGAATCTGAGGAGAAATGGTTTTGAAAGTGTTTGAGGGTGATTAGGATTTGATTATGAGAGAAAGGGAGTTTGCAATTTTGTAGGAAATTGAAGCGGGATTGTGTTTTAGGTTTAGAAAAATTGGATTTTAGAAATTAGAGGGAAACGATGATTTTGGGTTTTTCATTTTTTATGTAGAGGGAATCATCAATGTGCATAGTATATATAGTACGTACACAGACGAGGCTTGAGGAAGATCTGAGGAATTTTTTTTCAAATGAGATAACATCATCCTGATGTCGTGTGCACAAAAAATACAAAATGGCATCTACGTACTTGCTAGAAGTACTGCGCGCACAAATCCACTGTTTCCTTTGGATATAATGTGCATGAGTCATTCAACGTGACCTTTTAATTTTGGGCAAAATAATGGTGGTCCCTGAGGTTTGGTGCATTTTCCATTCCGGTCCATTAGTTTGAAAATTAGCCACTCCAATCCTTCGCTCCTAACTCCGTTAGTCAAATATAATGAAAATTTGACATGGCATATGGACCTACTAAGTTTAAGAGTTTAATGATATAAAAATACACATGTGCCACATCATATTTATGTTATATTTGATTAATGAAGTTAGGATCTAGGGATCGGAGCGGATAATTTTCAAACTTGTGGACCGGAATGGAGAATACACTAAACTTCAAGGACCACCGTGGATTTCTCCCTTTAAGTTTTGTTCCAAATACATTCTATGGCCTTCTACGCACGTCCTACCATCACCTCTGAACCTAGTACCTTTGCCTCATATATTATGCTCATAGAACCATATTTTAACCACACAGAACCATCAGACCTGATACTGAGCATTAGTTTTGTCCTCAACTACGTGCACAACACATAATTCACGTGCATAGCACAAACCCAGAAACACTTCCAGTGAGAGATCATCTGATACAACATGCGTAACACCATGTGTCACGCGCATAACATAAACCCATAATTTTTTTTTGAAGTAACATACATATCCATATGCACAAAACCACTACGATGCACTTAGTATCCAATACTGATAAAAACCTGAACCCTTCAGTGATCCTTCTGCTCGCACAACACCATATCCAACACACGCAATATACTTACAGAAAACAAAACTTAGATCTATGTCCTTTCCATCCTCAGTGATTTCGTTTAGCTTGGATCAATTTAATGTATATGAATGCATGAGTGAAAATAAACATAAAATAATGAACAAATAATCAATCAAAACTCATTCACATCACACAAACCAATGCGCCTACAAATTGAAACAAATTGTTTTCATTAAGGGGTTTTGTAAAAATAACAGCAAGCTGATCTGTGGTACTAAAAAATTAATATCTCCCTTGAGAACATGATCACGAGTAAATTGATGTTTTATATCTATATGCTTAGGTCTAAAGTGCTGAATTGGATTTTTAAAAATATTGATGGGACTTGTGTTGTCACACTTGATGGGGATTTTAGAAATCTTGGTTTGAAAATTAATAATTTGATGTCTTATCCAAAAAATATTTGCAACACAACTCCCAGCTGCTACATATTCTGATTCTACAGTGGACAATGTAACACAATTTTGTTTCTTTGAAAACCAAGACACAAGCGCATTACCCAATAAGTGATAAGTACCCGATGTGCTCTTCCTATCTAATTGGCTTCCTATATGATCAACATCACTATAGCCAACTAAATCAAAGCAATCTTTCTTTGGATAACACAAGCCAACATTGTTGGTTCGAATCAAGTACCAAAAAAATTCTTCTGATCGCTTTTATATGAGACTCTCTAGGACATGATTGAAATCTAGTACACAAGCATACACTAAAAAAAATATCAGGTCTACTTGCTGTAAGATAAAGAAGTGATCTGATCATACCTCTATAAAGCTTTTCATCTACTTCTTTGCCTTCCTCATCTTTGGTGAGTTTAGTTGTTATGCTCATTAGAGTTGGAATTGGCTTGACATTCTCCATTCCATATTTCTTTATCAAGTCATTTACGTACTTGCTTTGATTTATGAAGATGTCATCTCTCATTTGCTTAATTTGCAGTCCAAGAAAGTAGGTTAACTCCCCCATCATGCTCATTTCAAACTCCTTTGGTTCATAGAACCAAATATTATATCATCAATATAAATGTGTACCAGTAAAATTTCATCACCTTTGGTTCTAATGAACAAAGTATTGTCAACTTTACCTCTTTTGAAGCCATTTCCAAGAATATATTGACTTAACCTTTCATACCATACTCTAAGTGCTTGCTTTAGTCCATATAGAGCCTTCTTCAATTTGTACACATTGTTTGGAAAATGTGGATCTTCAAAACTAGGAGGTTATTTCACATACACTTCTTCTTTAATGAATCCATTGAGAAAAGCTCTTTTCATATTCATTTGGTATAACCGGAAGGCTTTATGGAAAGCATAAACACACGTAATTCTTATTGCTTTCTACCTTGCTACTGGTGCAAAGGATTCCTCAAAATCAATGTCTACTTGCAAATATCGTTGAGCCATAATTATAGATTTTTTTGTCACCACTTTTCCTTCTTCATTCTCTTTGTTTCTATGAACCCATTTTGTTCCAATCACATTGCAGTCAATTGGTCTAGGAACTAACTCCCAAACTTCATTCCTCTCAAATTGATTTAGCTCTTATTGCACAGATGACACCCAATATTCATCTCCCATAGCTTCCTTGATTTTTCGGGTATAATTTGAGATATAAATGCAAAGTTTGCTATGCGCTTGAGAGGAGATCTTATGGTTACTCCTTTGGAAGTATCACCAATGATTAGATCTTTTGGATGATCTCTAGCAAACCTCCACTCCTTTGGAAGCTCATTTAATTTCTCATCCTTTGTATCATCTTGGTTTTCTTGTTGATCATTGATGTTGACATCTTTCATTTTGTCTAGAAATCCTTGGCTGCAATCATCATCATCCAAAATTCTAGAAGTAAATTTGTTAGTTTCATAAAAAAATGACATGAATTGACTCTTCAACCTTCTTAAGCCTTTTGTTATATACTTTATAAGCCTTGCTTATGGATGAATAACCAAGGAAAATGCCATCATCGGATTTTGGATCAAACTTTTCTAAGGCTTTTTTCCATTGTTGTGAACACAACATTTACATCCAAATGCATAAAAATATGAGATGTTGGGCTGTCTACCTTTCCATAACTCATAAGGAGTGTTTTTTAGCATGGATTATATATATACCATATTTACTATATCGCATGGAATGTTAACCACCTTACCCCAAAAATACTTGGGGAGGTTGTTCTCACTAAGAATGGTCCTTGCTATTTCTTGTAGAGTTCTATTCTTTCTTTCAACAACACCATTTTGTTGTGGGGTCATTGGAGCAAAAAATTCATGACTAATATCATGCTCATCATAGTAGGATTCAAATAGCTCACATGTAAACTCACCTCTTCTATCACTTCTAATGGAAGTAATAGCATACCCATTTTCATTTTGGACCTTTTTGCTATATGACTCAAATGCATGAAATGCCTCATTCTTGTGAGCAACAAAACATACCCAAGTGAACCTGGAATAATCATCTATAATGACAAAGCAATATGCTTTACCTCCTAGAATCAAAGTGCTTATGAGACCAAACAAATCCATATGCAATAACTCTGATGGTCTAGATGTAGAGATATTGTTCTTGCTATGAAATGAAGACTTTGATTGCTTCCCATGACACATGCATCACACACTAAATCTTTCTCATACTTGAGCTTGGGTAATCCTTTAAACAAATCATGCTTGCTCAATTTAGAGATCATATGCATACTAGCATTTCCTAACCTCTTATGGCACAACCAAGCATCATTGTTCACAACAACTAGGCATTTTTCATTGAAGGCTTTTGAATCAAGAAAATCAACAACATATACAACAAGCAATGCAACATCATGATCATCATAAACTACACATCTAGTAGGCTTAAACACAACCTTACAATTTTTATCGCAAAATTGACTAATGCTCAACAAGTTGTGCTTTAGTCCATCAACAAGTAAGATATCATCAATGGTTAGGTTAGGAGACTTACCAACCTTACCTTCACCAACTATCTTACCTTTTCCATTATCACCAAATGTAACATAACCTCCATTCTTAAGTGAAATGTGTGAAAACATGGCCTTATCCTCAGTCATATGACAAGAGCATCCACTATCAAGGTACCACATGTTCTTTTTGGTCTTTGCTCTCATGCACGCCTACAAGGGCACATCAAACTTTTGAAACTGGTATCGAAACCTTTTTGGGTCCTTTTCACTAGGTTGGGCAAGATTGTTCCTTTTGGAACCCAAATCCTTTTGATCCCAACATACCTATGATGTCTCAACTTGAAAGAATAAACAAAATGTCCATGAATTCCACAATATGAACATGCATCATCAATCATAGAAGCTTCTTTTACAAAAAACTATTTTTGAAGGTTTTATAGAAGTAAAAGGTGTGTAGCCTAAGCCATTTTTTGGACAAAGATTGTCTTTGAGAACTAAGAAGTTTCTCAAGGTTTTCTTTACGCTTAGTAAGCTTAAAGGTAATAGAAGAAAACTTATCAACATTTTTCTCCAAAATAGAGTTTTCTTTCAACAAAATTTCCTTTTCCTTTTCCAAACTTTTCACCTTGGCTTCAAGTTTAGAAAAATTATTTTTCAAAGCAATGTACCTACTGCCAAGTTCTTCAAACTTATCACTTAAGTAATCAAATGCACGGTGCAATTCATCAAAAGTATAAGAGTCACATATCTCTTGTTCATCTTCACTTGTGGGTTCATTTTCAAGAGCCATCAAGCATAAATTTGAAATTTCCTCTACTTCCTCTTCTTCATCTTCTTCATATGTGTTGCTGTCATCACTATCACCCGAAGTTGCTTTCATGGCCTTTCCTTTTTTTCTTCTTTGAGCACTTGGAGTGCTTCTTGATGAGAGGACAATCTTACTTCACATGACCCGGTTTGTTACATTTATAGCAAATGATAGAAGTGTCCTTATTGAAATCCATTTTGAAGTCTCTTTAGGTTCTTCCTTTGAAGTTTAATCTTTACTCTTCTTCCAAGTCTTGTTCTTCCTGATAAACCTCTTGAACCTTCTAGCATAGATAGCAATTTCCTCATCCTCACTATCTTCATCATCTTCTTCTTCGGTTTCTTCACCAACTTTGGATTTCAAGGCCATTCCTCTTCTTTTATCACTCTTAGATGATTGTTCTTCTTCTTCATACAATCACATCTCATATGTAAGAAGTCATCCAAGTAACTCCTCTAAAGGTAAAGTATTGAGATCTTTTGCTTAGATTGCATCTTTCTTTGAGTCACAAGATTTTGGTAGAGCTCTCAACACCGTCCTTACAAGTTCTGAGTTTGGGTAGGTCTTTCCAAGTGCTTTCAGCCCATTTTAGATTTCATTGAACCTATCAATCATCTATTGTATTCCTTCCCCTTTTTTCATCTTGAACAATTCATATTTATGAAAAAAGAGTGAAACTTTATTCTCCTTCACTTATGAAGTTCCTTGATAGATTATCTCCATAGTCCTCCAAATCTTATGAGCATCGGAGCATTGCTGAACCTTGTTGAATTAGGGTTTGCTAAGTGCACAAAATAGAATGCACATTACCTTGTTGTTGTAGAAAACTATCTTTTTATTAAAGTTTCTTTTCCATCCACGATTTTTGTAGGAATATATGGACCCGTCTCTAGTGCATCCCACTCTTCTTCAGATTCACACCTAAAGAAAACCATCATTATTGTCTTCTAATAAACATAGTCACTGTCATCAAAGAAAGGAGCTCGATTAGTGGTCAAACCTTCATATTTAGAAATGTCTCCCATGGATGCCATTTTTGGATCTTACACTCAAGTTTGTTAGACTTTAAAATATTGAGTTTTAGCTCTGATACCAATTGTAATTCCAATATGGCAATCTAAGAGCAGGGGGTGAATTGGATTTCTCTAAAAGTTGAAACTTTTGAAAGTCTTTTTCTATATATATATATTTTTTTTTAAAAAATTAGTAGCTCAATCCAAAACACAACTACACAAGAATGAAATAAAAGAGAGTAAGGGATAGAAAATCAAAGCCCAAGTTTATAGTGGTTCGATCTTCCTAGACCTACGTCCACTCCTCTAGCTCACTAGAGAGTTTTGAATCCACTAACAACTTTCTCACTTGCGAGTGGAGGAAAACCGTTACACCTCTTGTTTTATAGGTTTACAAGCAACCTTTACACCTTGTTTTTCACTAGCCAAAAAAAAAAAAAAAACAACTCTCTTTGTTTTTGAAGGAACTAAACAAAGCAAACCTATACTACGTTCAAGATTTAACACCAAAACTTGATTACAAGTGGATTCTCAAAATAAAAATAATATTCTCACACCAACTCAGTATAGAAATAGCAAATCTAAGCTCAGTTGGTATAAGGAGAAGGTAGAACAAAAATGAAGAGTAACTTGAAATTCAATACAACAAAGCTTGGGCATTCTTGATGATGTTTCATTACCTTTCTCTTTCCTTAGAGAGGTCTATTTAAAGACATTCTCCCAAAGATAGCGTTGCAATTCCTAATCTAACCATTGTGAGACAATTGCAAAATGCCAAATTTGGTGATGTCAGTGCTTACTATCAGTACCACGTGCGTAGTACATGATTTCATTAGAATAGTACGCGCAGTTTATTCTCTTCCGCGTGCATATCATAGAGCTCAATAGTCACTACTTGAATTAATTTGATACCAAGTGACTACTACGGCATATCATGTCTTTCACACGCGTAAAAAAACTGTCTTGTGTGCTTGAAACAATTCCTACATGCATTAACGTGTTTTCAAGATCACACCTTTGATTCTTCACGTGACTATGTTAAGGGATATTCAAATTCAAAATTCCCAAGGAGCGTCTTGGCTTTGTTTGTTAGTCCAGCTTATCTTCATCTACATGCGTAACATTGGTTCTACATGTGTAGTGCACAATCTTCTAATGTCATCTGAATTTGTCAGGGAATATTCCCATTTGAATCCCTCACACTCGTATAGAATTTATCTTTATCTTAGATTCAAACTTGATCCTGATCACATCTATGTGTGTGGCTACTTATGGCACGTGCATAGCATTGATCATCATGGATATCACCTATGCTCTTCCATGCGCACATATTAGTGTAAATCGTGACTATTGCCTTGTCTTATGTTTCTTCTTTAGTTTACATCACAACCCGTCTACGCACATAGTATTGTTGCCGCGCGAGTAGTGTGATGCCAGCTTCAGATTAGTGAATAACACATCTCTTCTACGTGCAAGATATAGGGTATAACGTGCACAACTTAGGTCTGGTCCATTATGTCTTCTGGGTGACATCTACGTCTAGGCGCACACTATGCTATGCAATGCACACTGTATTGCTTCCATGTACATTGAATGCTCTTTGATGCGTACAATATCCATTTCTGGAAAATCCAGAATTCTTTAACAAGATCAACGTGCATGGATCATGGTTTTATGCGCTTGAATCATTCCATCACATACGTGAAGGGTATATTATGTGCATAGCTTAACTATTTTAAGTGTTTTGTTTAAAATTATCAAAATTTAGAAGGAATTCTCATGTGAACCAAAAATTGGTTCAACAATACCACGATTGATGAATAAAAATAACAAAGACTTAAGACATTGATAAAAATGTAAAACAAAGACCGAGGACACTAAAATAATAGAGTTTGAGACTTATGTTTGTATAGGGGTCGATTTGTGAATTGAGTTGGAGGTCCTTTCTTCTGCCTTTCTCTGCTGAATTTATATTGTCCTTTTGGTTTGTTCTTGGCAAACACAAAAATTATCTCCATTCCATTGATTCCTCTCCATAATTATATGCTTGCCTTCTTTGCCATTTGACTTTCCTTTCTCTCCCAATCTGAGGTGATCATGTCCCCTAATCCATAGTGATTCGCAAAGCTGACTTTCCTTATTGTGCTCACTTTGTCCCAAAGCTGAGATTTATGAATTTGCCACCCACCAATATCCTCATTACTATACCGCTCTTCCAAGAGTGATTCCTTCCATTTTGTGAAAATTTTCCAGAAGATTCCTTCTCTAGGGACGGTTTCCATACATGACTTGTTTTCTTACTCTAAAGAATTACAAAATTCTACCATAAATAGATAGAAAGCGAATAATCCAGGCTTAATTTTATTCATGGTCACTCTGAATTTTAGTTTGTTGCAGCATGGTCACTAAACTCACTTTTGTTTTTGGAAGGTCGTTGAACATTGATTTTTGTTCCCAGACGATTACTGTAGCTGGATTTCACATGTAGCCAACCCGAATTGATGACTGGGCATTCCATGTCATTAAGAAATGCCACGTGGATGCTGATGTGGACATTGAACTAAAACCAAACTGAAATAATGACCCAAACTGAAAATTGACCAGAAAATAAAAAAAAAAACCATCCTCTGCTCTCCTCTCTTCGTCGTCTTCCTTTCTCTCTCTCTCTCTCTCTCTTTAATTTTTGCAGCCCTAACAATCCCATTAACAACATTCTTTCCTCCTATTGCTCATCTCCTCCATTTTATACCTCACAAAAATGAATTGAACAAAGAAAATGCAAAAAACAATGACATTGTTCAGTAGATCGGGTTTGGTCATAAAACAACTGCATTGTCATCATCATCAACAACAATTCCAATCAATTATATGGTTTCAAAACATCCATGTCCCAAGCTTTCTTCGACCTCTCCATTCTTCTCTGCTCCATCTGGTTACATTCTCCTCGTTTCAGAACCACTCACACATCGTCTTTCTCACTCATTGTCTCTCTTCATCTCTCTTTTTGAAACTCTCCACCACCTCCGTCTTTTCATCTCCTTCTAAAACCAGAAGATAAATGATTCTATCTATCTCATCTTTGTTTCACTTGCAAAGCCCACTTTTCCTTTACCATAATCCACCACAAATCAAAATCAAGAAAAGAGCATGTTGGGATTTCTTATGCTATTAATCAACATTATACGCAGCAAAAAACACAAGAAACACACCACAAGATCCATGTATGATAATATAATCGATTAAAAATTTGCAGAATTTTATTACCTCTTATCTCAGATGGCCAAAAATCACAACACCAAAAGAGCCTGAATCAAAACTTTGATCCCTTTCTTATTTGCTAGTGCAAAACGTGATTGACTACAGGGACTGCCAAAGGACGACTCCCTCTCACAGACACACAGATCTTTAGGTTAGACTACGTGTGCTAGCACTCACAAAATTTGCTTTCTTTCTTTTAGGTTTTGGCTATATTGAAGAGCAAAGCAAATCAATTTTCTTTCTCCTTTTTAGAGTTTTGGTTAGGGTTTGCATCAGAGGCAGAGTTCTAGGTTTTCCAAAAACCCTAGCATTTTTATGCCTTGTGTGCCGCCCCTTTTAATTGTCCAAACCCTAGAGTTTTATTTCAAAAATAAAACCCTAGATGTAGTGTACTAAGTAGTCGGTCATACTCCTAAAAAATGGGAGACCAACCCTAATTGAAAAACCCTATTGTATGTCGCACCCTTCACCACACCAAACCCTAGATTTTATTTCCCAAAATGAAACCATAGATTGTGCATGTGTGGTCGGCCTCTCCACTCCTACAAAATAGGAGATTGCTTCTTGAACAAGTCCTACTTAAACAATAAGTCTTCTTCCTTCCCTTTTAATTATTTAATTAAAACACATTACTACCAAATTTCATAATTCTTTATAGCCTAATGTGTGTATGCCGAATGTACAATGAGCCCATCTCCTTATATTTTATTTATCAACTTAAATTAATGGCCCGATAAGAAAGATAGTTTAAGTTATAACCCAGATCTTCATTGTGTGCGATCATGTAGGTCCATTCAATGTTGGCAATGGGTCCAAAATAATTCGAAACCCATAAATCATAATTGGTCTCTAGCAAGACGTTATGATTACCCAAATTGAAATGAATGTCAATTACGAATCAACATAACTTAATTACAGCCTCATACAACCCTTTGCCTTTCGATATCGGAATTACATAAGGTATGGAACATGTCACCCTTATTTATGCTAAAATATTTCCTTGATCTATAAGTGATCTTGACTAAGTCAAACAAATGATAACACTTTTCAATCTCTTTGGGTGTGGCCACACACTACTCAGTTTCACTAATCAAGCAGTCGTTGATATCTTCTCTCTCTTCTAGAGTGGCAATCCTTTCACTTCACTCATGTTTCTTAGCATGACTCATGACATACTCAATCATACCCATACTTGTTACTCATTACAAATAACGTTAGGCGTATGTCAAAGTACACCACTCACCAAAGAATCTATAGTGATTTCAGGTCGATGGATTCAAGTATAAGCATTGTATAAAAAATACTTATGACCATAGATTGTGCATGTGTGTAGCATTCTCATAAGCGGATCAATCCAAAATACTATTCTCTAACATGTTCTATGTTCTCTAATTGATATCTCATATCCTATGACCAGTAAAACATGATCATCTCACAGAGTACATACTAGTCTTGGTTTATTGTCATTCTCATAACAATAATCGACTAGGGATATTTAGAATAGTATTCTTTTATGCTTCAAGGTTTTACTATCCAAATCACATATTTGATAACTTAAGTTGAATCACTATTCGTGGATGTTTTATCTAATTAAACATGTACAGGAATAATAATGAGATAAAACAATATCTCTCATATATATATATATATATATATATATATATATATTATGGATACAATGCATTTGGGGCTAGGGCTTACACTAACATAACCTTTGACAGTTTGATATTTAGGCCTTTTGTCTCACGATATCTAGATTAAGTATAGTGCATGATCACATGTCAACCTTATATGGTTAATGCATTTCTTGATCCTAAGTAGATTGATATAACAAATGACATTGATAAACTCTCTTATCAATTCATTTGAGTATGCATTCATTCCATCAATCCTACTCATCAAGTGGCCTATAGATATCACTCTTCTTAAGAGGAACAAATTCGTCACTCTCAATATCACTCATCTACAAGATGCATGACATATCTAATCATTAGCCTTTATTGTTACCTAGTTACGGATAACATTTGACTAAGTCAAAACATGTGTTTCCTCATGTAGTAGTCGATAGTGAGTTTCAATCAAATGACTCAAATATCATCACTGCATGAAAGCTACTTGTGAGATTAATCCATGAAGTGTTTTCATAGCGGACCGTCCAATACATGTTCCCTAACATGAATCTATGTTCTAAGTGATATCACATATCCATAACTAGTAAAACATGATTATCTACTTAGCAACATACTAACATTTATTTATTATCACTCCTATGATAATAACTGATTAGGGACATTTAAAATAGTATTCTTTTTACCTTAAGGTTTTACTATCAAGTCAAACTTGATGACATAAGAAATAATAAACTACTCACGGAGGTTTTATCTTCATGAAACATATAATAATATTTCATAGGTATGAAATGAAATGCATCTTTATTAAATGATAAATCAAATAACAATGTACATAAATGATTGGACTAGGGCACCAAAACTAGCAATTCTTAATTTGAATGATTGCCTATGAATTTGATTTATTGACTTATTATATTTGACTATGATTATTATTGTTGGGTTTCTTATGAGTCTTTTAAGGTTATTAGTCCAACCAAAACAAAAATAAACTACACAAGAATATGCATGTACAAAACAGAAAGTTTGGTGTCAAGAAGTATGCCTAACGTTGTGAGAAAAATCGAAACTTGTACCACCAAATGAGCCGAACCAAAAGAACAAGCTTTTGATCCCTTTAAACCTTGTTAATGCCACTAAAGGACTGCTGAAGAACAGCTACTCCTCTCTACCAAATCACACACACAACAACCTAGTGTGCTAGCAC
>CAODLS011187140.1:0-19862 GCA_948243855.1 Flueggea neowawraea
AGGCTCACAACAAACCTCTCCAATTGTTGTTTTATACTTAGGTTCACAACAAACCTCTACAAAATGTTGTTTTCTATAAGCTTACAACAAACCTAACTCACACTCTCAAAGTGTATACAATTGGTTTACAAACAATGAAGCTCTATGCTAGAGTTGAGTATTTGAAATTGAAGGTTGAACTTTGATCTCTAGGTTGAATTGATGTTTTTCTTGATGGAAATTGATAGGAAGTTTGACTATGATTTTTAATGTTGTTCAGCATGTTCCTACCCTTCTTTTGATGTATTTATAACCCTTTGAATCAATATAACCGTTGGAGAGAAGAATACAGCCGTTGGAGTCTGTTTAAAGCTGTTTGCTGCTGTCTGTGTCAATCTCATGTACGTTAACACAGTCTGACGTACGTTGCCTGACTTTAGCTCTAGCACACGTACGTGAACATTACTTGACGTACGTTGATCATAGCCACATCTCCAGATGACGTACGTTGAATCTCCTCTGCGTACGTTGTGACTTCACTACGTGTCACAACGTACGTTGTGCATGTATGACGTACATTGTTAAGGATCTAGTAGCCTCTGTTTTCAATCCGGAGCATCTTGCATATGTGAAACTCCATCTCACGTACTTTAGATCAATGTGACGTACGTGACGTTTTACTCTTGCGCACATCAATGAACACACACGTACGTTAAATTATTATGACGTACGTGAAATGTGCTTCAGAGGGTTCCAGTGGCTTCTGTTTGTATTCAGACCCTCTATAACGTATGTGACGATTTTATAACGTACGTTAGATGCTTTTGTGACTTGATTTCGCAACTCCAAGCTTTCCAACGTGTTTCTCTTGAACTCAAACATTTTGCTCTTCATCAAAACCTTTTGCTCATCATCAAAACACATAAGGAACTTATTGTTGATCACCCATGATCCAACAACTCTCTCTCTCATTCTCATCAGTTGACCAGCGTCGTCTCATGTAAGACGAAGATGTCGAGTCGGTGAAGGGTGGAGTCACCAGCGATGTCTTATTTAAGACAAAGATGTCAATGATGCTGACGAGAATAGACTCAACGTCTTTCGGTACGAGAACGACAAGCTTCTCCTTACTCGAGACAACGAAGCCATCAACGAACGAGTCGAGACACAGTCGAGAAGTGATTCGGTGAGTTGAATATGAAGATCGAAAATTTGTGAAGAAAGATGGAGTCGATGATTCAGATACAAAGAGATCGACTAATGAGAGATAGAGAGAAAAATAATGGAGCCGAGATAGGTGAGAATTGGGAGAGAGAAAGAGAGAGAGAAAGGAAATGAGATAGATGGGTGAAACTCACTCGCTAATGTTCCTTTTTTTCAATTATAATTCCACCTATTGCATTGAATTAATTATAATACATACTTTTTTTCCTCTTATTTATATGAGCATGCCACTTCTTATTTATTTTTAAGGAAAAAAATAGATAATTCTACATAAAAGACGTGTTTGGAAAGTCATAACATATAGTTCATTGTGTATTTTTATCATGAATAGTATATTATGTATGTTTTGTATTATTAATTTTTTAAAAGTTTGCACTATATTTGTATTTTTTTATTATGCAATTATTATCAAAAGTTAGAGGAAATTACATAGTATGCTTTTTTTTTAGATTTTAATATCGCGTTTAGAACAAAGTAGATTATAATTTTTTATATGTAGAGGTTCGAATTTTAATTTCACTAATGTCTCAATACTTATACATGTCGCTCACTAAAGAGATTATTGCCAATGCTCACTTCACATTCACATCTCCTTCTCCAACAAAATCCAAACCCTAACTCTCTCTTCTCTTCTCATTTTCCTCTCTCCTATTCCCAAATTCCTAAATCTGCATGTTGTGCTCTTTTTTCGAAGCTTAAACTTGTCTCTTCTCATATCATTTTCGTAATACAGAGGTTGTTGAATGAAACAACAAAAAACAACTATAAAGATCGAATAACAATAGAACAAAAACTAAAAAAATATAGCTCTCGAGTGTATGAAATAAAGCATTTAGAATTGTTTTTACATATACCGTATTTTTAAGTTAAAATAAAACTAAAATAAAAATCAAAACCAATTAGACAAAATAATACATAATGAATATATTTAAGAAAACTGCAATAAAAAGTAAAACATAAAGAAAATATAAGTACATGTGCTTTCATAATTGAAGGAGAGGCTAAGGGCCAGAATTGAAATTTAGAGACGTATTTGATAAATTAAATTTCTAATTTAGAATGTGGAACTATAAGTGCGTAATTAATGATTTTTTTGTCTCTCGCATAAATTCCTCTATATTTATTGTATAAAATATATAATATGTAATTATTAATATTATTGATGGTAATCATTTTTTATTATTCTCTTTTTTATATATGATTACTTACTGCATGTAATAGTTTTCTTAATTAGTTTTATCTACAAAAATTCTTATAATTTTGTATGCTTTTTTTTTTTTGTAAAGAAAAAGCTGATGGATTTCATTAACTTGACATTATGCATTTCCAAAATTAATTGACAGTAATGTTACTTCGTTGTTTTACTCAAACATCTTCTAAGCATTATTTAGGTCGTCTCCTATTGTGGTACTTATTTTAACTCTTTAGGTGATTATAATATTTTGATTTTTGGAAACATTGGAGGTAATGAGCTATTATTTTTACTTTTTGTTCCTGAAACCTACCTACTTAATCGTTGTTATTTTGTTTCTAAATTAATTTGCATTGTTTTTAATAGTGTTCTTATGAAGTTCTTAGTTTATTTTTATTTTTAATGAATTCTAGGGGTAATTTAGATATTATTTCTATTCGGAAAAAGGTGCATCAGTTAAAACAACACATTTTCATTCTTAGTAAGGGGCGCACAGTAGTTCTAAAACTATTAATTAAGTTCAAACTAATTGCACAAGATATTGAACCAGTGTGCGAGATGTTGACAAGCACTCGCGAGAAATTGGAGAAAAAATGGCAAAAGAATATATTTTCGCAACCTTTCCAATGAGGTGTACAAGTTGTGCACAAACAATGTACAAATAACATACGAATGGTTTTCAAATCGAATTTTAATTGATTTAGATTATTTGAGTTTATTTGTTTCAAATTAAAACATTATTTTATTATTAGTGAACAAACTTTGAGAGATGGACGGATCGGGAGCACATCAGCTCAGAGAGAGAGGAGTGAAACCGATGAAGAGAGAGGAGATCGATGGAGGTGAAAGTGACAGAGGAAGAGGAGACCGACGAAGATAGAGAGAGAATGAACTGCTGAGGAGAGAGAGAAAGAAATTGTGGAGGAGGAGGAGGGGTTATTTTCTGTAGGAAGAAGGAAGACAAAGAATAGATCAAAAAACAGAGAGAGAGAGAGAGAATGAAACAAAGAGAAAAGGCCGCGAATAGTTAAATTAATAGTATGGTATTCGGGGAATTATTTTTACAAAACTCGCACTTTTAGAAATAGTTTAGGTTTGACTACTAGATTTGCAATTCAACCTTTGTGAAATAAACATACCGCCTAATTTATTCTTTTATTGTATTTGTGCATTGAGTATTGTTGATTGGCCACCTCTGTTCTTGTATTGTATTTTTCTTTTTTATGTCTAGCTGATTGGAATATCTCCTCAGGGATGCCAACAAAGAGAGTCAGGAACAATGTACCTAGTTCTGATGTTGAAGGCGCAGAACCCAACAATGGAGATGCCACTAAAGCAAAGCAGAATAAAAATAGGTCTGGGAAATGCAAAACAGCAAAACGCCAAAGCGAGCAGCTGCCTCTTCAGATTTTATTAAGAAGTCTTAAGGATTTCATCTTCCATGATTCTGATGGAATTCCACAGGGAGGGAGTTGAGATGTTGGAGGTGAATGACCTATTCATTTCATGTCTCATGTTGCCCTAGGAGCAAAGTTCTGATGAAAAGATAGAAACTGATATTGGATATGATGGTTTTGGAAGGATTGAATCATGTAACATATCTGGTTTTGAAGAAGGGCCGCCAGTTATTTGGATATCCACATAAATTTAATCTTTTCTATGAAAAGGCACGATCGTGTACCGAAATCTACAAGAAATTGTCAAAGACTCATGGCGGGAACCCCAATCTAACACTTGACGAAGACAAGAATATGAAAGCAACAAGATTGCTTCAAGAAGAAGACCCTTGACAATTTCTTGGACTTGGTTTGTTGTTGCAGAACTTAAGGCTCTTCGGGGGTGTGACAGATGAATGATTCTAGGTTCTAAGTTGTACAAGGAAAGAAAATTCACTTCAAAGTGGAGAATTTTTGAGAATGTACTGACATTTTCTTGAAGATTGGTGAATGCATGGTGATGTTTGATTATGCAAGTCAAAGTGGGATGGATTGGAAGAAGAAATGAGGCGTTTGGAGGAAGCAGTGCAGGACACGGCCTAGGACACGGTTGTGTCCCTGCCCGTGTAATGTCTTATTTCACACGGTCACAAGTTTTCAAACGTGTCTTCATGCCTTCTTCCCGTGTCTTGCTCCCTCGTGCTCGTCTCTTAATTCTGGAAGGTTTTAGAACGTGCATTAGGGTTTTGGGTGGTCTATTTTGGCTAGGGTTCCATTGTCAACTATAAATAGGTGGCTTGTGACAATTCTTGTAAGCTTGTGTATGTCTTTGGCCCGTTTTGACTCACGAATAATAGAATTACTAGCTCCCTGCTCGTGGTCGTAGGTCGATTGACCAAACCACGTAAATCTTGTGTTCTTGTGTGATTGCTCTTGTTTATTTTCGTATTTCTCTATTGCCTATTTTCCTGACAAATGATATCAGAGCTACAAAAGTTTGTTCAGAAACTCCTGGGTTCATTCTGCAAAAAAAATGTCTTCATACAAATTCAATATTGAGAAATTCAATTGGTCGAATGATTTCACGTTATGGAAGCTGAAGATGAAGGTGATTCTGGTTTAGCAGAAGTGTGAGAAGACGTTAGAAGGTGTAAAGAAATTACCTGAAGAACTGACAGCGGTACAGAAAGTTGAGATTGTGAAGAGAGCGCACAGTGCAATTCAATTGAGTTTGGCAGATGAAGTCTTGAGGGAGGTTGCTAATGAAACTACTGTAGCAAGCTTATGGAGGAAGTTGGAAAGTAAGTATCAGAAGAGATCCTTATCGAACAAGTTTTATCAGAAAAATGGTTCCATACCTTGAAAATGACCGAATGGATGCAGGTAAAAGAACATCTTGATAAATTTAATAAGATTGTATTAGATTTAAAAGGTGTTGGTGTTGAACTCGAGGAAGATGATCAAGTTATGTTTCTGTTATATTCTTTGGCATACTCGTATGAGAGTTTTGTTGATACTATAATATATGGTAGAGATGAAATATCTATTAATGATGTCAATGATGCTCTGTTGTCTAAAAAACTGAAGAGGTTGACTTCTCGTTTAGGTGGAAACAATGTAGAGTCCGGTTTAATTGTGAGAAGGGACAATAGGATAAGAAAGAATCATGGGTTGATATGTTTTCACTGTAAGGAGATTAGATACATGAAAAAAATTGTCCACATAGGGAAAACGGTAAGGAATCAAGGGCAACAGTAATTCAGAATAATTCTGTGGGGTTTCCGGATAATTCTGATGAAAGAGAAAGCAGTGAATTTTTTACAGTTACTGCATCTAGATCTGAAAATAGTTGGGTTGTTGACACTAGAGCAGCTTATCACATGACATTTTTCTAGGAATTTTTTTAGAGAATGGAAAGACATTGTGAAATTAGAAGATGGTGAGAAGCTGAGTATTAAGTTAGTGGCTCTTTGAAGATTAAGATGCATAACGGATGGTCAGAAAACATGATGCTTGATATGTCCCAGGGTTGTGAAGAAATTAGATTTATGTTGGTACTTTGGCTAAGCAAGGTTATGGTTTCTCTAGAAGAGGTGGAGAGATTCGGGTGTTCAAGGGTTCTTCGGTATTGATGAAGGGTAAATTGCAGAATGTCACTTACACTTTGATTGGTAGCTCGGTAGTTGCTAATGGGTTAATGACTGTTGCAAGTTCTGCAAAAAAAACAGGTGGAGTTTGTGATCAATACTCCAGAATAGGCAAATGTTGATAAGGTTGATCCACGAGAAATAACAACAAGGGAACGAAGGAATGGTAATTGTGTTGGTGATGCAGAAACACTGTCACTGGAAAACACGAGAAAGATGCAGGGTGGTGTGTTGTTAGGTGTGGATGGTAAAGAGGTAAAGCTAGCTAGTGGAGACAAGTCCGGCTTGGACTTGGTTCGTTGTTGCAGAACTTAAGGCCCTTTGAGGGTATGACAGATGAGTGATTCTAGGTTCTAAGTTGTACAAGAAAAGAAAATTCACTTCAAGGTAGAGAATTGTTGAGATTGAAGTGACATTTTCTTGAAGATTGGTGAAGCCATGGTGATGTTTGATGATGTAAGTCAAAGTGGGATGGATTGGAAGAAGAAGGAGGCGTTTGGAGGAAGCAGTGCATGACACAGCCTAGGACACGACCGTGTCCCTAACTGTGTAATGTCTTATTTCACATAGTCACGTGTTTTCAACCGTGTCTTCATGCCTTCTGACTGTGTCTTGCTCCCTTGTGCCTGTCTCTTAATTCTAGAAGGTCTTAGGACGTGTATTAGGGTTTTTGGTGGTCTATTTTGGCTATAATTTCATTGTAAACTATAAATAGGTAGTTTGAGACAACTTTTTTAAACCTTTGTAAGCTTGTGTATGCTTTTGGCCAGTTTTGACTCACAAATTATAGAATTACTAACTCTCTGTCCGTAAACATAGGTCGATTGACCGAATCACGTAAATCTTGTGTTCTTGTGTAATTGCTCTTATTTATTTTTGAGTTCTTATATCGTCTATTTTTGTGACAAGAAATGAACAAGAAAAAACGTGAATATTCAGCTCATTCGCCGAACATCTACATAAAGATCAAATAGGGTGAAATCGCAAATGACTATTCTCGTCCCGCAAATTATAAGACATCTGTTGAAGAAATTGATGAGTTTTCAGTTCTCTTTCCGCATATTATGAGGTTTGAGCCAGTTTTGAAAACCGCGAGGCTTGCAATCAGTATTATAACTTTGTCGAAGGAACAGACCGAATATCACGACTCTCTTTTCTGGATGTTATCAAAAGGATATCTGAGTTTAACAACAAACACCCTGCTTTCATTTCCTCCATCGCCGAAGTAGTGGGACGACTTGTGGTGGTTCATGGGCAGATTTTACTGCAACAGATTACTGAGTTTCCTGACAAGACTATAAAGAATTGTCCATTCACCACTGGTCTGCGAGATAAAATGCAGGAAAGATATCATACCAAGTGACGGGTGAATAAGAAGGCAGTAATGAAGAAGGAACCAAATTTAAATCCTAGAGCAGTAGTTGCCATTGTTTCTAAAAGGGAAGCAATGCCAACAACAACAAGAAGAAGACTTATAAATAGGATATGGGGAGAACACTACTCAGATTACTTGCCTGAAGATTCAAAGATTTTGTACTGCCAGAAGTGGGACGCTCTGACAAATGTTCTATATATTGCATTGAGTATTAGTTTGAGAACTCTGACTCGAGAAAGATGGCACATGGCAGATTGTTGTTGCGTGGATTTCAGACTGTTCTTGGTAATGCTGCATATGAAAGGGAAGTGTTTTTGACAATCAATTGCCTTGAGTTTGAACTGGATGATATTAAACAAACTGTGACTTGAAATCAGGTTGCTTTCATGGGGTCACCAGCACCGGAAAACCAATGCCCTTAAGGATAAGAGTGACAGTGAAAAGAACACCATGGCCATGGGTCATGGAAATGGACTTTGTGATGCTTGTAGAGTAAAGGAAAGCAAAATGGAGAAGGAGAGCATTAAGTTGAATCAAGATGACATCAAGTAATTTTTCAGTTGCTATGCTCTGCTAAATTTTCAGGTTGACTACAAGAAGGTATGGCGGTCCCTATAGTGGCAATAGAAGGCAACTTAGGCAAGTGTGAAGTCAGAAGGAAGTATTCTTTATTTTTCTTGCTAAATCAATGTACCTTGTATCGGCAGTCGCCATCTAATATCAAGTTTAAGAGTTCTTGATGATGCTGCATATAGATGAAAGAAGGGGAAGTGCAAGGTGGGAGAAGATTATGGTGATTCAATCGACCAAAAATCAGATGCATTAGTTCATGAGTTACCATATTTAGTTGATCAATCCTCCCATTAAACATTCTTAGGTGTATCGTCGACCAAAAGGGAAGTTGAATATGAAGAACCTGCAGCAGAGGCATTTAAGCTTAATCACCCTGAGGCTTTAGTGTTCGTCCATAACTGGAATGTGATCCTAAGGTTAATGCCTGCTTTATATGAAAAATTTTGCGTTTCCTTTTCTTTCGAGCAGATTTCCGTCATAATTCTAGTATTCAGATCTATATTAACTTCCTATTTCAATTCTTCTTTAAAAGTTTTAAAAAGGTTCCATTTTCTAGTCTTCATTGTCAGATTTTGGCCGTTATTGTTGGTAGCCTGGCAGTGATTCATTATGATCTACTTTATTGTGGAAAAAATTGTATCTTTTGGTTTGGAATTTCACCAGAGTCAATCACTTCATATGCAGGGCTCTTATGTCAGTTTGTGGAGATGCAAATGACTGCATATCTACTTCTGAAGCTTCTGACCTGCAGAAAAACTTGACAAAAATGCGATCTGCAATCTGCCTCGGCCTGCTGAAGTTGAATTCATCTGTGAAGGTCCTCCTTGTCAGGTATTATCCAAAGTCTCCTGATTTTTTAAGTTTTGAATCTTGTCATCGGTAGTCTTAAGGCTATTTGTGATCCTGATATCCTCAGAGCTGCTGGATTTTCCCGGGTAAATGACCAGATTTTAAATAAACGATTTAATAACCAACAAGCTGATAAATATGATGGTTTGAAACAAATTATACGTCACAAGAGCAGCTAGTTGGAAGAGAAGAAATTGTCATTTCTCTTCATGTATTCTCAAAAGTGGTTGTCTGGCCTGATGGTTAACCAATTGAGATCAGTACTACTTAATAATAGGTTGGACATGCCAAACGAACATGTTAATCGATATCATCCGTTGGAACTGTATTCTGTCATGTTTCAAGCGTATCCTATCATAATCGTATATTCAATAATTATATATACATCGCATAATCATATAATTGTGTCAAAAATTGTTGTCCCTATTTCTTCGTTTTGTCTAACATGTATGTTGCATATTGAACTAATGCCAATGCTTCAACATCAATTCATGGAATCATCATTCCCAGAAGAATATCTGGTCCTGGGAAAATTTTCTCTAGCCATTGTTCCGAACAAGTCCTTACACAAAATGGAACCTAATGCTCTACTGCTTGGTCTCCTAGTGAGTAAAAGAATGACTAAATATATATAGCGACATTTATGCAGGGTTTACAATTTTTCCTAAACCTAATTTCAACATTGACAGCATAAGAAATTGTTGGCGTCAAAGATCATCTTGTTCTGATCATGCGGGTGCCTGAGAATGTGCCATCAAGCGGTGAGAGATGCGCCGTTGTCAGCTCCAGTTAGATTGAGTATCAAATTAGTGGCCTTCGGAGCCCTGATAGAACATGGATGAAGTGAGAAACAAAACGTGTATGGATTTTCAGATAATTGATAAAGCTTATGAATACAGTTTAAGTAACTAAAAAGGACCCCTATGTATGCTGAAGAATCAGCGTAGGCATACACATTCTTTCTGGTTAGTGTAGCCATAGAAAATAAGATTATGGTTCCGCCATCAGAGGTTAAAAACTGAACCATTTATACATGTAATACCAATTAGATTTTCGCATTTCTAGATAAGATGAACATATGCACAAGGATGCACAAAGAATTCTTTTAGCAATTGACCTGAAAGAACAACCAACCAATCTGCAAAACTGTTTCAACTCTTCATTGTAATGCATTTTTTTATTCCCAAGCTTTAAAAAAGGAATCTTTAAGAATATTTCTTCAAGGGATACTTTTCACATTTTATTGTGTTTTTATAAAGCCAGAAGATTGATGCCCAGTTGCGTCATTATCTCCAACTTATTCTTTAGAGAAGTACCAAACAAACACAAGTTTATTATAGATATAGACAAGTCCAGAAAATATTAGACCTAAAATATAGAAATTATAGGCACTCCAAAATAATAACACGTACCAAGCATCGGGCGCCTGATATAAAGATGCAGAAGTTCCAAAGCATGAATTGAGCATGTCAGTGTGTATTACACCAGGATTAAGTGCAACAACTGCCATTCCGTCAGGTACTTCCTTAGCAACCGATCTAGTCAAACCCTCGACTGCCCATTTCGACGCACAGTAAGGTGCAACCTGCTTACCAAAAGAATGATTTTATTTCCGCTAATGAAACTGAAAAGACCACAATGCAAAGCAAAACTAATAAATTACACAATCTACCACAATATCTTACAATCACCAGTCTTGTGTAGAGACTCCAATTTGTCAACAAGTGGGAACTTTCTTCAATAATGCAGCAAAATCAACTCATAATCTTACGTTTTACTCAGAAATAAAAATACAAGTTCAAAAATTTATTTAGTTTGACACAATTCCTCATCAAGCAATACAAAAATTACCTCCGAATCATGCATATAACTACATGAATTGAAGTCAAGAGAATTACCAGGGCTGCGCCGGACCTTCCCCATCCGGATGACATATTGACAATAATCCCTCGCTTGTTTGGCAACATTAACGGTATGAAATGACGCAAAACATTAGCAATTCCCTTCACATTAGTATCAATAACAGCATCAAACTCCTCTTCCGGAACTTCCCATATCTTGTTATTCTTATTAATGGCACCTGCATTGTTCACTACTCCCAACCAAACCAAGCACAAGTTCCTTCATTAACACGCACCAAATAAAAAGAACTTTTTCTAAAAAAAATAAAAACATAAATGAATACCTATAATATCAGGAACTCCCTTCTTCTCCATAACAACCTTCGCCAGCTCCGCAACACTACTGTTCGATTTCTGCAAGTTTCGCGAATTAACTAAATAATCATAAAATAAGAGAATTTAAAAAAAAAAACAGAAAAGAACAAAAAAAGAGATACCACGTCGGCGTTGAGGAGGAGGTGGAGGTTTTTGTTATCGGAGGGCAGCTCGGACTGGAGAGAATTGAGCATATCCTGAGCACGGGAGCACCCAATCACTGTGTGACCTCTCTTGGCTAGTTCCAGAGCCAGAGCTCTGCCTAATCCTTTGCTTACCCCTGTTATCATCACTTTTTTGCCTCCACCACCACCACCAGCGGTTGCCGCTACCGTGGCGGCTCTGTTCATTTCCCCAAACGACGTCGTTGTTGACATCGATTACGGCGACAAATGTGGAGGAAATGTTTGATTTTAGCTTCTTCCGGTTGTGTTGCGATTTTGTGTAAGAAATTAGTGGAACCGTCTGGCTCAGTTTCCAGATTTTTTTTGTTTGAATAGAAACCATTAAGTCCTTAAACTCTTTCATATTTAGAAATCAGTCCCTGTGACAGTTTTTTTTTTTTTTGCCGAAGTCCCTGTGAGTGTGACAGGTGTGACTACATTAATAAAAAAACCTTGTAAAAATCATCTCGTAATCTTATCTTTATACTAATAAAGATTTAAGTTATTTAATTTCAACTTTAATTATTTATTTTTAAAAAATAATTATTTAATTATAATTTTAAAAATTATTTAATTTTAAATATTGTTATTTAATTTAACTATTAATAATTTAATTTTATAATAAATTAAATAATTATAATAATTATTAAAATTATTTAATTTAAATATTAATTATTTAATTTATTAAAAAAATTCTCAGACTCATTTTAAGAGTCATTGTACCACCCCATCTCTACTGAAATTTCCAGTTCTTGACCCGACTCCATGACCAAACAACTTTACCCTCTATTTTTTCGACTTCCAAATGGCTTTAAAAACAAGCACTTTCTCTTCGTCTTCTATCACTTCTTTGCCATTCCTAGTTCCTCACCTCAAGCTCTCTTCTTTTTTAACTGTCAGGTTCAAAACTTCCTTTGAATGCGATCATTCAAGCTCTCCAACTTCATATGTGCAAAACAGTACCCGCTCGAGAAGTTCCTCAAAGTTGACTGTAATTCTGGTAACATAACTCTTCCTCAAGCACTTTACTTCTTTGATTACATGATCCACATGTGACTCACTCCCTCAGTCTCATCATTTAACCATTTGTTGGGTGCATTGGCTAAGAATAATCATTATAATCATGTTATTTCATTGTGTTGTAAGATGGGTACTGTTGGGTTGTTGAGAAATTTTATTACTTTGGATATTTTGATGGGGTGCTTTTGTGGTGTGAAAAGAGTCTCCTATGGGTTTGTGATTTTGGGAAAGGCTGGATGCCAAATGTAGTGACTTAGACAAATTTGATTAAGGGGTTGTGTATGGAGGGCAAGATTGACGAGGCAGTTAGGTTGTTTTGAAAAATGGTTATGGTTGGTTGTCAGCCTAATATTGTTAGGTTTGGAACTTTGATCAATGGATTGTGTCAAACCGGGAATAAGAGTGTTGCTCTTAAGTTGCATGAGGATATAGAGAGGGAGAAAAACGAATTTGGTATAAAATGCAAGCCAGATTTAGTTACCCATAACACTATCATCAATGGACTATGTAATGATGGTTCAATGGAAGAAGCAAAGCAACTCTTAGTTAAAATGAAGTGTAAAGGAATTTTGCCAGACGTTTTTACATATAAATCGCTAATGCGTGGCCTATGTTTTGCGGGTGAGTGGGATGAGGTTAAAGTTTGCTTTTTGAGATGTCCAATCGATGTGTGCAGCCTGATGTAGTAACATTTAGTTCGATGATTGATGCACTTTGTAAGGAGGGAAAGATGAAAGAATCAAATGAGCTATATTACCTTATGGTTCAAAAAGGTGTGGATATGTTTTTGTATAGGGTGAAATCCATGGCGGTCCCAAAGTTTTGGTCTATTCTATCTCCTGGTCCCTGCTAGTTTTAAAATAGCCGCTCTGGTGCATCACTCTTCACACCGTTTGTTTCACTTAACAAAAAATGCAAAAAGACTAAATTATCCTTCATTTTAAAATCAATTTACTTCCACCTCCATCTCTCTCACGTTCTCTCTTCCTCAAAATTACACAAACCCATCTAAAAACCAAAATTAGGCAAACCCAAATAAACCCAACCACCCCACCCTTAAGAATCAACACAAACACATCTAAAAACAAAATTAACTCAATTTAAAATCAGACCCAAAATTAAACACACACCTAAAAAACCTTAATAACCAAACTGATTGAAAGTAATGGGTTGAAGGTTAAACTAACCCTAAATCCCTAAATTGATACCCAACCCCCTATCACAACTTTGTCTCTCTCCCCCCTCTCATGGACAATGCAGAACCTCCACTAGCCACATCTCTTTTCTTTTCGGCTGCAACTACTAACCCTCTCAACTCAGTCATTCTCTATTGTCACGACTCACTCCTCTCTCTTCCACCTTTTTTATTTGCTCAATCTATCATCGTAATCCCTCTCTCCTATTCGTTGGAGGCGAATCTGGAACTGAAACACAAAGGGGAAAGAGAAGTGAGGCGACGGAGATCGAGGCAAAGAGAACCAACTCCACACAATTTATTTCTCCTCACCACCATCGCCTCCCGATCTCACTCTTCCACCACCAGAACTGAACCTTTTAGCATCTCCGCCTCCGCACGCAAGCTCGTCTTCTTCCCCTCTAACACCTTCCCAACCACCGCTTCCGTTGGAATTGCTGGAACTGCAAAATGCCCAACCCAAGATGACGTCATTTCTCTTCTTACTCTCACTAATTTTGCCTAAAAAAATTACCGCTCTCTCTCTCTATCTAATTTTGCCTTATTTTTTGAATTTAATTGAATTAAATTGCAAAACAGGTACATAATAGATATTCTTTAATTTTTTTTTGTTTGTTTGAATTGATGGTGAGAAGTAGTTGTTATTGTTGTTCAAAAAGAGAGATGACGAATTGGCAGTGATGATTTGGAGTTTTTGGATTTTGATTTTCTTGTAATTTTGTTTTTGTGTTGAAAATGGTGGTGGTGGTGATTTGCGTGTTTGGTAGTGACGACGGTTGTTGTGGTGGCTGGGTTCAATGATGTGAGTGAGATGGAGTTGACGAGAGAGAGAACGAGAGAGAAAGAGAGAGAGAGTTGATGAGAGAAAAAAAGTGTAATATAAGGGTGTGAGAGACGACGGTTTTGGTCGGGTTGAGGGAGAGAACGAGAGAGAGTTGATGAGAGAAAAAAATAGTGTAATATAAGGGTATTTTTGTCTTTAAACAATTAAAATTAGTAGGCCCCATGTGCCACATCAGAAAATCTGACGTGACCAGTTATATTTGACTAACGACAACAAACGGAGGGACCAGAGCGGTTATTTTAGAATTAGCAGGGACCGGGAGAAATAATAGACCAAAAGTCAGGGACCGCCATGAATTTCGCCCTTTTGTATACAACACATTGATGAATGGATTCTTTTTGGTGGGTTTGGTTGAACAAGGGAGGAAGGTTTTTCTTGCTATGAGCAGTAAAGGATGCCAGCCTGATGTTGTCATCTATAATACATTGATGAAGGATATTGCACAAATCAAACGATAGATAAAGGACTAAGTCTTTACGAGAAAATGATTCTTAATGGAATCAAGCCCAATATTGTCACATATAACACGTTATTAAGTGGAGTTTTTCAAGCAGACAAATTTATGGATGCATAAAAGCTATTTGGTGAGTTGATGTTGAGATCTTTAACTCCTTCATTGATGGCCTATGTAAAGCAAGAAGTTGCAATTGCATGGGATCTATTCTCCAGGTTGTGTCATGAACAGTTAGAGCCAAATGTTGTGACATATATAATCATTGCGCGTGAATTCTGTAAGAAAGGTCAATTGGAAAAGACCAATGAGCTCATATTAGAAATGGAGAAGAAAAGGATGTGCACCGATGTTTTCATGCTTAATACACTAATGGATGCATTCAGTCGAAATAATGAATTTCCATAAGCAATCAAGCTTCTCCATGAAATGAAAGCAAGAAATATGATACCAAATGATTTCACAGCAGCAGTGGTCATAGACTTATTATCAAGGGATGAAAATTCCCAGGAATATATGAATTTATTTCCAACATTTCCAGTGCAGAAGCCAAAAGGAAAATTGCCTCATTGATGCTGGTTTGATTTTACAGAAGAAAATTAGAGTTCACAGCAACTTTTCAACAGAAAAAATGGACGGTATAGTTTCTCTTTTGCATTGCTCATTATTTATATTGGTGGATTCCATTTTGGGTTATTTCAACTAATCTTTTCTGATGGTAGTTTCAACTTTGATATTGGATGAGCTGTGATGTGCTTGGGTTGTCTTATCTGTTGGTTACTTTGGTATTATATAATCTGAAAACTACTTGAGTTTTCAAAATTATATATGGAGTAATTTTCCAATGTTTTGGGCAGTTGCAAAATGACACGAAAATGCTATAATACTTGTACCACTTTATTTGACGGGCTTTTGGCTTTGTATTAAAACTTTCTGACTGTAATTTTGGCTTTGATATATTAGTTGGTCAATTAGTAGAGCAAATTTGGAGGAAAAAAACAAATTAAGGTACCATTTGGATTCAAAAGAAAAGTGTAATTATGATCAATGTAGACTTTTTGTTGCATTGTTGTCATCTCCTTCCATTGTTGCTCATCCTACAATTTGCAAGATGAGTTTTTCACCAGAAAGATTGAATATTGATTAGAGGAATCCAATATGCTCGATTCCATCTGGCTGGATACGAGGATTCACCTCTTGATTTATTATGAAATATATTTGTACTTTGAATCTGCATAACTTTCATGTTCATAGTTTTCGTTTGGTTTTCCCTCAAACCAATAATTCTATTATTCTGCAATGTCTTGTTTTCATGTTTGTTGTGCATTGCTTAAATTCTTTGAATTCCTCCAAGTGCATGTTTTTACTGTAGTATTTTTAAATAAACCGAGTAATTCCTAATATTGTTTTCCAATTTTCATGTTTCGCTGATTAAAACCAGTATCTTAAGTGCACAATTTTCTGCGTGTTATATCTTCTTGTAATACTTAATTGTGAACTCTATTATCACCATTAATTTAAGTTTCAGTTTTTTTACTTTGGCTCAGGTTATGTGCATCTTTGTAGTGCTCTACTTAAGATCCACAGAAAATGCAGCCTGCAATATTGCTGGTGCTACAGACCTTGCCATCCAAGACATGGAGGGATTTCACAGTGCCAATTTCAAAGTAACTCATACCTCATGATCAAAAATCTAGTCGTGAGAAACCTAGAGGATAGGTAACTTTCCCCTTCCCTTCTCATTTCCCATTACACATGTTTCACTATGACAGACTCAAATTATCACCGAAAATGAGATGCCATTCTTTGCTTAACTAAAATTTGGGCTTTGCAAAACTTGTCTCCTCGACAACGCGTTGAGGCAATCATGAGGGCACAAATCAAAGCCACTAAGTGTGCAAAAATGGTGCTTATGATGCTTTGAGAGACTGAGTAATGAAAATTACAATTCATAAGGTGTCCTGAAGAGAATGGTTGTTTTAGTTTAAGGGTTATGGCTTCAAGAAGATGTAGCTACAACGAAGGAGAATGGAAGGATACTGTTGGTTTTGGATGCTTTTTAGGATATGGGTTTCATTGCTCAGGAAATGTACTTGCTCAATTGTCCCTTGGTTTTTATGGGGTTAGCTTCTGATTGTCTAGCTGTGTTGTCGGTTCGCAAACCATCGGTTCTGATTCTGTAATAGAGGAACCAGAATCAAACTGCCCAGAAGGGGTTTTGGGAGGTTCCGGTTTTGGTTCCAGTCCTGTTTTGGTTAGTGGCGGTTCGACCGACGATTTTATTTTTGGTTAAGTTTGATTTGAACAAATTATTTTTTAATTTTTTTAAATAATGTTAAAACTGAGATTAAGAAAGTTGAATCATTGATTTTGGTTAAAAATAGTGGTTTAAAAGAGTTAAAATCGCTAATTTAGGAGGTTAATTTATGATTTTGGAAGGTTGAATCACTAGTTTGGTTAAAATACTGGTTTTGAAAGATTTTAAACTCCTGATTTGGGTTAAAATTATTGGTTTATGAAAATTGAATTGTCAGTTTAACAAGTGGTTTGTCGGTTTTAATTGGTTTGGAACGGGTGGTTCTACGGTTCTCAACACCTTTGAACCGAAATCTAAATCATAACCCTCCGGTTTTAGTCGGTCGATTCTAGTTTCATGTCGGTTTTGACTGGTCCGGTTTCGATTCGGTTCGTCGGTTTCGATTCGATTTTTACATGTCTAACATCACAAAGCATATTGCTTTCTTTGTTACCTTGTCACCAACTCATATCAATAAATCTAGAGATAATATTAATGAAAAAATATGATAAAAAGAAGGGACAATTACACAAAAATACAATAAAAAATTGCCAAAATATACAAATACAACAATATCATTTCACAAATGGAAACACGAAAAAAATGTTATTTCACAATTGTCACAATTTGACTACTTTATTATTACACGTTAAAAAGTTGACTACAAGCCATAAAGCTTGACTATGTGTCAGAAAATTTGATCACGAGCTAAAATGAGTACAAAACGCGAACAAACTATTTTTAGTATTGCAAATACAAAAATGACGATAAAACGAGAACAAACTGTGCTCAGTAATACATGTACGAAATGAGCACAAAACGAGAACAAACTATTCTTAGTATTATGGATACGAAAATTATTACAAAACGAGAATAAACCGAGTACAAACGAGTATAAAACGAGTACAATGCCAACAAGAAAGTACAAAAATGTACAAAAAATACAAAAAAGTACAAAAAAGAGTACAAAATAAGTACAATTTCAACAAAATACGTAGAAAACGAGTACAAAAAATGAGTACAATTCAAAAAATTATAAGTACAAATTGAATACAAGACAAAATAATTTTAAAAACTATTTTAATTTTTTATGATTCGGTAAAATTACGAGTACATTACCAGCAAATGCTTACAAACAGAGTACAAAAATATGTACGAGGAAAAAATGTTAAAAAATTATTTGTTTTTAATTTGTTATATTATTTGGTAAAATTACGAGTACAACACCAGCAAAGTGATTACAGAACGTGTACAAAAATGAGTACAATCCAAAAATAAATGAAAACATTTTCAATTGGTTTCATTTAAATTCAATATTTATAACTTTTTGTAATAATTAATAAGTTGTATAATAAATTTAGTTACTATTTTGTAATTTTATAAACTTAAAAGGGACTAAAATATAATTAGTCATATTTTTTATGTAACTAGGGTTTTTAAATCCTAGTCGCTGCTCTTTCAGCACCGCCTCAAATCTCTTTCTCTCTCTCATTCTCGACAGATGCGACAGACGAATAGACTAACATCGACGAAGACAGACGACGCAATGAATGAAGAAGTAGACGAGACGACGGATGTGGAGAAAGAAGAGAAAGAATAAAGAAGCATCCTAGACGGCATACAAGGTGGCAACGGAAAACACAACATGGAGTTCGCAATGAAGATTGCGAACTGCTTTGCAATATCTGCTAAGTTGACAGCGGAGATCGCAAGGCAGAAGTGAGAGAATAGAAAGAGAGAAGTAGAAAGAGAGAAGAGAAAGATAGGAGGTGGCGTATGGAGGTGAGGGTGGGGGAGAGAGTGTAGAGAGAGAACGAACCGAGGAGAAGAACAGAGGCAGAAAAGGTTGAAACATGACGAGATGAGAGAGAAGAGAGAGAGATAGAGAGAGGAGAAAGAATCTGACAATTGGAAGAATATTTATTGTTCCACTTGTGAAATTTTGATTATAAATATGATATTAAAATGTCAGAAAAGACAAATAGTGTAATTTCCTAAAAAAAGAATTTGAAAAAGGTCAAATATAGAACTGTAATTGATTATATTTGTCATAAAAAAATTTGAAACCATCTTAACCCTTAATTTGGTGGGTTATGATTTGGGGGTTTAATTTAAAGGTTTTATAAGCCATAAAAATCTATATATTAATATAAAGTAGAATACATGTATTGAAATATTAACATGTGTCATCCTAAATAAACGACATTTGGTTCTTACTAATGTAACATGTGTCATGTCATACAAAGATGTGTCATAAAAATAATAATAAATGTGTTTACATTAGACATTTATATCAATTAACTAATTTATATAGTAATTAATAAAATATACAATAAAAATTTAAATATAAGAATAAATATATTTTTTTAAATGAAATTTCATTGCACATTTTAAAAATAAATAGTATATGTACACATATTGTTTAATATTCACCACAATAATGTATGTTTTTTTAAAAATCTTTATATTATTTTTCATATCACTGCTATTGTTTTTATCTGATCCACACTGCAATTATTGGTGTTTAAATTGTATCATTATTTGGTATTTGAATATACTTTTTGCTAACTACATGTCTATATGACAATAAAAAATAACATATCGTTTAATACCTAGAAGTCCAAGTTGAAAAGAACAAGAGAACATTATAGCATATTGGTTTATAATTGCCTCAATTTATTTTCACTTAGAGAGATTTTAAGAGTTAAAAGTAGATATGTATTGAAGATTTTTATAAGTTAAAAAGAAAACAATTCTTCCAGCTATATTTAAAAGATTGAATTTTGCAAACTATATTGAAAAATTTAAAATTTAATGTGAGATTCACAATTGTATTATTTTATTTTAATTTTAAAATTTAAATTATAAAATCTTGAATATTCATAAGAAAATTAAAATATA
>CAODLS011187245.1:0-13260 GCA_948243855.1 Flueggea neowawraea
CCCCCTGGACTATTACGTTGGCATTGCAGATCTTTTCTCACGCCATCAATCTGCGCCACACCTGTCACTGCCCATTGATGTTGCTCAGCCTCAGCCCCGTTCACGTGCATGCTCCTTCTCATGCACCGCCAGCCATAGTTCCAAAACAGCGAAGGTTGTCTTTTGCTTCAGCAGTCAAAGGCTCCTCACCTGTCTTGCCCCCTCTTTCAATTGCGCCATAAAACAAAGGCGGCTATGTCTCCATCAAGATTAATGAGGAAGCTTATGCGGAGCGACTACGAATGTGTGATAATGCTTTGATTGGACATGTTGTTTTGCTGAAGGGAGAAATATCATAGAAGGTTGTGGATTTGAAGGCGAAGCTCTCCTCCATTTGGAACTTAAAAGATTGGCATTTTAATCTCTCTTGGACGAAGATATTATCATCTCATCTTGCACTCGCCAGAGGAGAAAGCTAGGCTAGTGAGTCATGGTTCGATAGCATTAAAGCCAAGCACCCTTTGTCTTCAAAATTGGACACAGGATTTTGATCCAGACGCACAAAAACTAACCACTGCTCAAGTTTGGGTTTGAATAGACAAGCTTCCATGGGAGTACTGGCACCCTCAATTACTAGTGGACATTGCTAGAGGTATCGGTGTGCTTTTACAGATTGACAACACTACCCTCTCAAGGGACTTGAGCCATTTTGTAAGGATCTTGGTCGAAGTTGACCTTGCTATGGATTTTCCGAAAACTCTAATGCAGGAAAAGCCAGGTAAGAGCTTTTTTGTCCATGCCATTTATGAAAACTTACTGGAGTTCTGCTCTATGTGTTGCAACATATGGCATGGTTTGACGAGTTGCCACCTAAACAAGCTAGTGGAAAATCGTAAGGCAAAGGAAGCTATGAAATCTATTATAGCTAGACCGACTGTCCCCAAGCAAGACTGGGCCGCAAAGCCCACTGGTTTTCCTCTTAATAATGCCTTCCAAGCACTTCAGAATGATATGGAATTGGCACATGATGATCCTCAGTCTCCAATATATAATTATGAAATGGCGGAGGAGGCTCCTTCTGATAAATGCATTTCGCTTGCACACCCTGTACTTGAGCATGTTTCCACTATTGATAGAGACTTGTGTCGTAGTACTGAAGAGCCCTTACAACGAGTGAGTTCTGAGGAAATTCATAATGAACATCCGTTAGGTAAAGATGGTACACAGTATGCTCTGGAGAGGCCTACTGCTGCAGAATGTCCCGCGCCATGTGGAAACGGTAACAGTGTTGCTACTACCGGACTTGCACTGGAATCTAAGTCTTGGGCGGATGAGGTTGAGGATGAGGAAAGAGAATGGGTTACACCAATACGCAGAAAGACAAAGAAAAGCATTGATGGATAAGTTCCGTTTCGTACAAGACTCTCTAGGAGACCGATACGATAGCCTTGACGTTATCAATGAAAATTTTATATTGGAACTGTAGGGGTATTGGCAACTTGGATACCTAGAGACATTTGTTTACTTTATGTTCTTCTAACAGAATAGCAATTCTTTGCAATGCTGAACCATTTATGGCTTTTGATAGTGTGCCTGGAAGATTTTGGGAGTCCTTAGGAATGCAGATTGTAGCAATGAACTCTAGGGATCCATCCTCTCTTTGGGTCTTTATCCACAAAGATTAGTCAGATTCGGTAGCCATCTCTTGTTCTGATTAGCATGTTTCCTTTAGTTTTAGTTTCACACTAGTTCTTTTCAATTTGCGTGTGTCTATGTAAGTGTTTGGCGGAACCGTAGCTTACAATTATAGGAGGACTTGACTTCATCTTCACACCCAACAACAACCCGGTTAGTGATGGGTGACTTTAATACTCTTAGAAGGGCACATGAGAAGGCAGACAGGCTGTTAGCATCTCTTTCTTGTAGAGAGTTCAACTGATTTATTAAGAATAATGAGTTAGTGCAAGTTCCACATCAAAGATTGCAGTTTACTTGGTGTAATAGTAGATGGGGGTGCAGCACACATGGAAAGCCTATTTGATAGAGTTTTAGTCACTCCACAGTTTCTTAATAACTGGAATAGGGTTTCTTATATGGTTTTGGCTCGGCATAACTCTGATCACTCACCTTTGATTATGTCTTGTGAGAATATGAATTCCACTCCGTCTGCCAGATTTATGTTTCACACTATGTGGTTATCTCATATAGGTTTGTGGGACTTAGTCTCCCATAGTTGGAACGCTCCATAAGTAAATTTGCCGTTGTTTCAGTTACTCATAGCCACGCTGAAGCGTCTTTAAGGGGATCGTAAGGTTTGGAATAGGGAGGTATTTGGCCATTTAGATGTTAATATTGCTAATGCTAAAATGCAATTGAGAGATATTCAAAACCGTATTTCCACAAAGGGGTTTCCAGATGCTTTGTCGGTATAGGAGCTAAAAGCCCATGCTAAACTTGAATCTTGCTTGCAGTAGAAAAAGGTATTTTATAAGGAAAAAAGCCTTATCAAATGGTTATAGTCGAGGGATAGAAACACATAATTTTTTCATAGGGCGCATGTTATGCATAAGCCCTTAGCCTATATTTCAGTTTTGCAGATTGATGATCAGTTGATTGATGACCTAGCCATTATCTCAGAGCACATTGTGGATTATTATAGCTCCTTATTCAAATTTGAAAGCAGAAGTGTGAACATCTCCCTTGTAAAACAGGTTGTCCCTACTTTAGTGAGTACATATGAGAATGATGGCTTAGTCGTTGTTCCTATAGGTGAAGAAATTCGCCAAGCAGTGCTCAACATGGATTCTTCTAGTGCGCTAGGGCAGATGGCTTTACTGGAGCATTCTTCCGAGAATTTTGGGATATTGTTCAGGCGGACTTATGCACTGCTGTACAATTATTTTTTTCTAGTGGGCAAATTACGCTAAGCTGGAACTCGAGTTTGATGATTCTTATTCCAAAGGTTAGGGAGGCTATTTTAGTTGATCAATATCGGCCAATAGTTCTTAGCAATTTCCACCATAAGATCATCACCAAAATTTGGAGGATTGACTCTCTAAGGTGGCGTCTAAGATAATTTCTCCTCAGCAATTTGGTTTCATTAAAGGGCAAAAGATTGTTGATTGTATAGCTCTGGCTTCAAAAGGTGTTAATTGTTGGATAAAAAATGTTTTGAAGGGAATATGGCTTTGAAAATTGATATCCAAAAGGCTTTTGACACGGTGGACTGCCCCTTTTTTTGAGGTATTAGAAGCTCTTGGTTTTTCTCTAAAATTTTGAAACTTCATCTTAGAGTTGTTCTCCATTGCCCATTTGTCCATCTCAGTCAATGGTCAAGCTAAAGGGCATTTTGACTGCTCCAAATGAGTTCATCAGGGTGATCCCCTCTCACCTTTATTGTTTTGCCTTGCAGAGGATTTCTTGAGCAAGTATATTTCAGCACTAGCGGAGAGTGGTAAATTCCAGCCCATGGATTACGCTAGACGTACCAAATTTCTTACTCACCTTTTTTATGCAGATGATGTTATCCTATTTGCTAAGGCGTTTATGCAGAATATGCGTAATCCTTTTGACCTGTTTGACCTATATGGTTGTTTGTCAGAACAAGTGGTTAATTAGGCTAAGTCTAATGTATTTTTTGGTAAGGCGATCACAACTCAACAGGCTTTGAGAATGACTGTGGGGACAAGTCTTAAGAAGGGGCAGTGCCATTTAATTACTTAGGTGTTCCAATATTTTTTGGTGATCCATGGCAAAGTATTTATAGCCTATAACAGACAAAATTGCTAGTAAGTTTAGTGTTTGGAAAGGTGCCTCTCTGCCTATGGTCGGACAGACAGCACTGGTAACGTCGGTAATTCAAGGTTCTTCGTTGCATTCTTTTGTGGTGTACAGATGGCTTAAGCAGTTGGTGAATAAACTTAATATTGTTTTGGTTTATTACACCATCTTCAGAGTTAAACTTCTGGATAGGAAACTGGTTACAACCTTCAGTTGCATAACAGTTAGCCTTATCTTTTCAGCAGCAACAAAACTTGACTAAGAGCATCCAGGATTTTGTGGTAAAGGGCCACTAGTCTCTTCCTTCTTCTTTGAGTTCTGATATAAAACAAGTGGTGGAGGGAGTGTTATTGCTGAAAGAAAGGTCTGATGTTTGTATCTTGCAGTATGCTACCCATGGGCAATTTATAGTGAAGAGCTTTTACCATTTGATTAATGGATACACTGATATTGTCTTGTGGAATAAATTCATGTGGAAGAGATTCATACCCTCATCTAGGTCCACTGTGGGATGGCGTGCTTTCCTGGGTTATCATCGGACGGATGACGAGCTTTCTTAGAAAGGATTCAATTTTCCATCTAGATGCTCTTTGTGCAAAATGGACACTGAATCTATTGATCATTTGTTGATGACATTTCAGGTAAGCAAACAACTTTGGATGGCCATCTCTTTCCATTTGGAATTCGGGTGCAGTGCGAGAGTGATCTTAGGTCACTTGTTTTGGATGCTATGAATGTTCAGTTTAGCTCTCATTAAAGGTGCTATGGAATGTAGCAGTGGTCAATGGCATCTGGATACTTTGGACAACCAGGAATAATGCTATTTTTAAGGATCACCCGGTCAATATCTATGATATGTTGCGCCTTTTGTGAAAGTGTATCAAGGAAGCAGATGTTTTCAAAATTGGTTGTATGAATGGTTCTCAAGATGAGCTATAGTTTTTTCAGAACTTGGGCATTACAGGCATCCTAAGAAAAGCTCCTAAGATTATTTTTGTGGTGTGGCAGCCTTCTTCTACCAATTGGGTCAAGGTTAACATAAATGGTTCTGCTTTTGGTGCCCCGGGTCTTTCAGGTGCAGGAAAGAATTTTCAAAATGCAAAAGGATTCTTCAAGGGAGCGTTTTCTTTTGCTATAAGTGAGCTTTTAGCCTTCATTGTTGAACTCAGGCAGCAATGTTTGCTATCAAAAAAAGCAGTGGAGTGCGGATGGACTAATCGTTGGCTAGACAGTAATTCCACATTTGTTCATCTTGTTTAGTCACGAACACTGGAGGCTCTGTGGTGTTGTTAACTTGAATGGGCCGAATGCTTAACTCATCTTATACAGCTGTCAGTTATTGTATCCCATCCAAACAGAGACGACAATAAGGTGGCTGACGCCTTTGCCAATTATGGAGCAAGAAATTCTGGATTTCATTGGTGGGCTAGTTTCCCAAAATTTTGTAACAATTTTATTTATGATGATTTCTCTTCCAAAGAGTACTATCATTTTGTTTAGTCCCTGCAAGAACCATAATTTTTTTGTATTGTTTTCTTTTTACTTTTAATAATATTTTAGAGTTTGAGAAGGTGATGAAAGTGTTATTAGAACGTCAACTTAATTATAATGTTATATTGTACTACTTATTCTTTAATCTCTAACTTTTTATCAAAAAAAGAAGAAGTAAATATACTCTTAAACATTCATATATTTTTTCTATTTTTTTATTATTTAATATATTTCTACAATATGTTTTTATCAAATCTATTTCAACTAACAGCTCGTTGATCTTGTTTTTAATTGAATGCAAGGGTTTGTAAATTAAAAAAGAAACAATAGTTTTTATATTGGAAAAATTGGTTTGTCTTCTGAAAAGATTCTGCCCAAATCGAATTTAAATTTATAAAATATAAAAAATATGTGAATATCAAATTATTTAATTTAGTTTAAAAAAACTTCATATAACAGTGGTCATTTATTTACTCTCTTTCTTACAGAAGAAATAGACCACGAACCTCCAATACCGATTTAATGAAAATGACAGACAGCATTCCAATCACTATTGCACTAAATCTATTTCGAGTTTCTGGAGATCTACAAATTGTTTTGGTAGATAAAATCTGAGGAAATCCTTGTTTTTGGCTTCACCTCTGAATAATTAATTGTTCAGTTCTTTTTATAAAAGTATAACTAAATTTGTTTACTTTTTTCGAAAAGAAAATCTAACTAGATTGTTTAGATTTTTTTTGACAAATATTTATACAGAGTGTTTAGATATTAGAGTAGGCCGCATCGATTCTTTTTCTTTTTCTTTTTTGAATTCTCTTTCATCTTTTATCTGAAATTTAATTGTTGTCAATTGATAAATAAAATACACTTATACCAACATATTTATTCATAAAAAAACCAATGTATTTATTTATTAATGAAGCAATAATTTGTTAATAATTCAATTTAAATTATAAATAAAGAAAATAAAGCGTGTGATTTAACCGTTTCACTACAACATTACTCCTCTCCTTCAAATCAATAGTCCACTTTTGCATTCGTCTAAAAATTTCGAACTCTTTCTAATTATTTTAATTTTCAAATGAAAATTCTATATAATTCTCATTAACTTTTATTTATTTTCAATATAAGAAGTTCTGATTATACTTGTTTTTACCTAGATACAACAATGGAGTTTATAATTCAGGAACACATTTCCAAGTTTTGGAGCCTGCAAGTTCTTATACTCTTTCGTTTTAGACTCTAGAGTCCAGAATTCTCAACTCTTGATTCTTAAACTCCTTAGCTGTTGATTCTCAGTTTATGGTCCTTAAGAAGCACAGGAAATTTGCCCCTTTCGCTTTGGAATTGTTCGTTTAGGTCTTACTCCTTATCTATGCACAAGAAAATACGTAGAAAAAGTGAAGTTTCTAAGTGTTTTGTGAGCATACATTTTATACTTATGGAAAATGGAAGTTGGACCTCTGTTTGAATCCTATATATACACATGTACAGTGTATCTGTTCACCTTATTTTGTATAGGTCTTTGTCTAAACTTTAGTACTTGAGCTAGTATATTTGACTCTTCTCACATCAATATGTTTTCAATAAAGAAAATAAAACTCACTCTTCTACCAATTTAATCATGCTGACTCTGCTAAAGAGTCGTATTACTCTTCTTTAATTCAACTAAATTGACCTAGAAATTTAATGAAACCCAAGAATTATTAAGAAATCTGAAAATTTGACTGAGGGTTAAAATGTTTAGCATACAAGACACCATTAGCATCATTCTCTAATAACTTCCTAGCCTCCATAGGAGGTTCATCTAAAATGTGAATACAAATGGGAGAACTAAAAGCATTGGAGAGCCAATCTACCACTTGGTTACATTCTCGGTATACATGGCATACGGTTACATCCTAGCGACGGCTCAAGAGATTCTAGACAGCTGTCAGGAGAGAACTATACTGATTTGGTGTAGCCTCAACCTGGCTTATCATTTTGACCGCCAATAAACATCCACTTTCAGCCACTACATAGTTTTAATATATATATATATATATATATATATATATTGAATAAATGGTAAATTTAATGAGTTGTTATGAAAAGAGTAAAGCTTTTTCAAAAAAAATGTACTTATTTTCTTTGTCTATATACTGTGATTTTAGTTTTGGAATGAAAGTATTTAGAAATTTTTTTCCTTAAAAAAATCAAAGTTCTTTTTTATAAATTATTTTATATATTTTTACCGAAAATTGAATCCACGACGTTTTAGTGTTGCAATTGATTTCAGACCAATGACCTACAAATTGATTGACTAAAAAAATCTAACTTTCTCATTTCATATCCCTAAACAGGATTAAATGAAGCAAAGTGGTTGTTTGGGAATTAGAGAGTCTTTAAAGTATTGTAAAGAAACACTCATTTTCCTTTTTCTTCCTCAAATTTCTCCAGTCTCTCGTTGTTGGATTCGCCTTTTGGCTAATGGGTTGTGGTTTTATTGAGTCAGGGCAATGCGTTTGAACATGTGTTCTTATTCTTTCATTATCTTTTTTTGAGAGTAAAAGTTCGATTTCAGTCGAAGAAAATTAAACACATTTATTTTTAATATATTCAAATATCAGATTACGCCCTATGTACTGAATTGTGATAATAAAACACGTTAATTTTTCTATATTTTATTATATGAGTTATTTAATTTACTTTAACATATTTATTTTTAATATATTCAAATATCAAATTTCACCGTATGTACTGAATTGTAATAATAAAACACATATTAATTTTTTTTGTATTTTATTATATGAGTTATTTAAACCGTATGTACTTCTTAATTTTACAATGAATTTATAATTGAGGCATACTCATCAAAAAATAAAAAATAATAAAAAAACAAGGAATGTGTTTCGAAGTTACGGGTGCCATAGGATCTTTAGCTCTCATATTTGGAATCTTAAAGATATGCAAGAAACTCGTTACTTGAGACTGGTTGTTGGTTCTCAAGTCTTTCTTTTTGCAGCTCTGTATTGAAAAACATGCGAAATAAATTAAGATTTTCTTTTTCATTCTCTGATTATCCGATAATAAGTTTTTTCTTTTAACAACAGAGCAGTTGGTAGAAGCCAAATTCCATCACTCAAGTTCAAATTTGAGGTTTTTTTGTCTTTATATAGCCACTAGGTGATAGACTTTCTCTAATACTAATTTAATTCATGAAATGTAGATATTTTTTAAATAAGTAATATTTGATATTATAATTGTGATACATTTAATATATTAAGAAATAATAAAAATAGCAGTGAGATTCATCTAATATTTTATAATATTATAATTTTGTCATAAAGATAATAATATCATATTTATTACTATACATTGCAATTGAGATACAAAACATGTTGAGTTTTTAAGTTCGTCAAAAAGCAAACAATCTTTATTGGAAGACATTGGAGGAAGACGAATAATATTCGTGTACTGGGCAAATCCAGTGAAGAGAAGAATTGCATCAATTTGGGGAGGAGTGAATGATTCCATGCACTTGAATTTAAGGCACTAAAATTGGAGTGGAGTGGAAACAATTATGTGGGGAGTGAAGATTGATACCCTTCACGTGGACCCTTGTTTGTCCACGGTATTGCTACCAAATACTAATCTTGTACTTAGCAACTCACTCCAAGCGCTCAAATCCAATGTATTAGGTTTATTAGAGTTTTTAGTGATTGTTTGTTTTGCAATTTATTGCCTTAACGTTATCTTTTGTTGTTGGAATCGCCCAAGCCAATTTCTTGGTTATCCATTTGTAGGTGTTCGATGTTCATGCTCTATGGTATGAGGTTATCAATATTTTAATTGATCACGAAAATAGTGGTAAATTTGTTTTCATTGAATCCCTTTTCAAGGATTAATAACCCTAATATTGGTTTACAACTTTTTTACAGAGCGTGCAAATATAGAAACAAAATTTACAAAATTCAACATTCTCTCACTAATGAGAAATATTTTAGGAGGTTAGTTTTTATATGGTTTCCTTCTAGTTTCTTTGCATATACAATATATTCGTAAACTAAAAGAAAAAAGATTAAAAAGTTTTTATTTTTTTCGGTTTCCTTTTTGGTTGTTTGTTTTCATGTACATTGATAAATTGGAAACTAAAGAAAAATTAAAAAAACACAAACAGGAAAGAACTTAATAAATATCCTTAACCAAACAAAAAAAAAACAAAGCCAAATAAAAATCAAGTAAAAACAAAAAACAATTTAATATAAAAGCTCATACAATTTATAGTATGTTTAAAATAAAAAAAATCATACAATTTCATTAAATAAATATATTTTTAAATATAAATATTTATGTTTAATTTATTTTTAAACTTTGACGGCCAGAGTTGGTATGAAAGTTGGGAAGCTGCTTTTTTGCTGTCTAGACGTTGCATTGTTCGTTGGGCCCCTAGAAGGAAATGGCTTCAACCTGTGGCGGATAAAACACTATCAAAACTTGCTAACTGTAAAGGCAGCACTCTATGTCTAGCTGGGAGACTGGTTCTTGTTCAAATAGTAATCATAGGTTCACTCCTTCACTCTTTTTCTATTTATAAGTGGCATGTGTCTCTTATCAAATATTTGGAGCAACGCATTCAAAATTTCCTATGGTCCGTTTCTATTGACAGTAAGAAATTGATTGCTCCATCTTGAGAAATATGTTGTTTGGCATTAGGCAACTTATTATTTAGAATGAATCACTACTTGGTAAACTTTGCTGGCGGGTCTGGACAAAAGCCAGCATGTTCAGCACTTATCTAAAAAACTTGTTTATAAAGCTTACAGGTCAGCCGATTATTGCTTATGTTTCCTCTTCACTTTGGAATGCTCTCAAATTGATTTACACTCATTTTTACAATGATGTTTTATGGTTTCTTACACCGAAGAGCAAGGCCAATTTTTGGTATGGTAAATGGATTGATCCTCCTCTAGTAGAGAGATTGAATTTGCACGATAATACTCTTCCTGAAACAGTTTCTGATGTTGTCATTAATGGTGAATGGCACATTCCATGGTTGTTACAAGTTGCTTTTCCGCAGGTTACTGTAGTGAAATTTCTTAGTGATTCTACAGAGGATTGTTGTGTGTGGAGAAATTATGTTGATGGATTAGTGACTACCAAAATTATATATGATTGTTGGCGTGAACGAGGAGTATTTATACCTTCGTTGAAGTTGCTTTGGACAAAATTCATTCCTCCATCTCACTCTTTGCTTTGTTGGAAAGTTATCTCGTAGAAATTAGGTACTGAAGGTGTGTTGATGCGGAAAGGGCTACACCTAGCATTGTTGTGCAAGTTGTGTGGGCAAGATTCAGAATCACATAATCACCTATTCTTTCATTGCATGTTCACGCAGGAGGTCTGGAGGGCTATTTGTGCAGCCTTTGGGTACAATTTTCAGATTGTTGACTCTCTGGAAAGCTTTTCTTCACAGCAATTCATGCTCCCTTCAGTCCACAAATTTTTGCTTTGTGGTAAACAACTCTAGTTTCTGTTATTTGGCTTCATTGGCGTACAAGAAATGCTGCCATTTTCTATAACAAGGGGCCAAATATCTATCTCTTCTTCCGCCAAATCTGGCATTGCATCATAGAATGCAATAGCTTCAGAGGTAGCCATATGTTCAATACTCCCTCTGAGTTGCAAGTTTTGAAGAATTTCAACATTGTTGGCATCCTTAGGAAGGCACCACGGATTATCCTTGTTTAATGGCAACATCCTTCGGCGGATTGGGCAAAGGTCAACACAGATGGCTCTTGTTCTATTGAAACAGGCAGATCGGGGGCGGGAGGCGTGCTTCGAAATACTAGAGGATACGCCTTTGCTTGCTTTGCTTTTCCAACAGGTACTAGTTTAGTATTCTTTGCAGAACTCAAAGCTGCCATTTTTTCAATCATGACAGCCTCGGATAAGGGATGGCATAAGCTATGGATAGAGAGTGATTCGACTTATGTAGTCAATCTAATTCGGTCTCATTCTACTACGGTACCATAGGAGTTAAAGTTAGACCGGTTCAAATGTCTTCATCTAATGAGTTTCATGCATGTAGTCACCACACATATTTTTAAGGAAAGAAATTAGTTGGCAGACAAATTAGCAATTTTTTGTAGAGAAGCCACACAGGAACATTGGTGGACTCCATTAGTGCCTTTTTGCTGAGCTCTGCTTTTCGATGATATTAGTAGAAAAGAACATTTTCACTTTGTAAACCAGCCTTAGGTTTGTTTGATTACCTACGGGTTATATTTTGTCAACATTCATTTTTATTTATTTTTAATAATACTCATAAAAGTATAAAAATTTTACTAAGATGATGCTAACTTAATTAAAATAATTTAGTGCGATCACTAATTTTTATTAGTCTGAATTTTACATAAAAATATATGAGCAAGTAGTGATTGCGCGAGAGCTCTATGTTCGATTGATAAGCCTAATAACTGGTAAATTTTGTCCAGTAAAGACAAAAACTTACCTACAGTGGACGATAGGTCCCATTACGTTTACGGCGCTGCCAAACGATTGAATTAAAGAACTGGACTAGATATTACTTTAGCAGTTCTACACTATTTTTGTTTTTCTAAATCAAAGCCAATCTGACTTGGATTCAGTGTGACGAAATTAATGTACCCAATTGGAGAGACATTTATGATTTAGGGGAATGCAAGCAAAATCTATTATGCCCTAGCTATATGTAGCTCAACCTATCTTATTTGATGGACTTGTACCAAACATAGAGGGAAGCTTTAGTTTTTAGAGTGAAGTGGAAGATTAAACAAAAAAAAAAATTGAAAGCTATCCTAGTAAATGATTATTTCTGGTCCCAAATCAAATTATAGTCCCAAATCAAGTTGCACTAATTGCTGGTACTATAATTTATTAATATTTGAATTAATTTTAATATTAAAAAGTCATAAATTTAATCCTTCACGAGAATAAATGAACGAATTATCAATAAAATTATATCGATCACATATTTGTTTAGGTATATAGGTACGTATATACATATCAGTTTGCAATCTCAGTTGCTTAATAAGTCTTTTCAATACCCCAAATGGTTTGTTCGAAAAGAAAAATGCCACAAATGAAATTCGTCTAGAGCATAAACGACAATGATTATCCTACTCATCGGATGTTACCCTATGTCAAAGATTATGTATAACCTATCTTACTTACGTATACTTCATTGAAGAGAGCACTATACTTTTTGATGAATTGAAACTTATGTCAATAATTAAACTCTTGATTTTTTAGAGTTAAAATTGACTCTAATATTAATAAATTATAAATTTATTAATTATTTATTAGACTAAATGAAAGTTGAAAATGAAATTTCATATGTTCTCATTCTCTAACCTTAAATATTTTCATAAAAATGGCAGGCTTAAAAGCTTGTGAGTCATAATTTAAAAAAAAAATGAAAAAAAAAAAAAAAAAAAAGCTTATGAGTCTTGTGGCCTTATTTGGAATTTGTTTTCTTACTTTCTCTTCTTTCTTTTATGTCTTTCGATGTTGATATGTCGTAATTAATATTTCGTCTAAGGTACTGTGAATTCAACATAGCCTGACAGTTTTCCGAACTTTATCGGCTAAAAGTGTTACTTCATATTACGTTGTTCCTATCTCCAGCTAGAGATTAATTATTCAACATTGTACACGATTGGAGCCGGTATGGATAATTAATCCAGGAATTAAATAAACATAGATCGAGTCTTTCCAGTAAGAAGAATTTTTGGTCCGTTAAATTTTGCAATAATTTAACAATATATATATAATCTCTTTATATAATTTTACACTAGTTCTTATTGAAATCGAATTCTCATGTAATAAAAGAGATGACGTTAATAACACCAAGCCGCCAATCTTTTAGTCCTTATCATATTACTTTAAATTCGTAAAGTCAAATCACATGTAACAAACTAATTATCAACTTCCGATCAAAAGAAATAATTATCAACATAATATATTTACACAATAAGCAACTTTTGATAA
>CAODLS011187616.1:0-13823 GCA_948243855.1 Flueggea neowawraea
GAATCAATTCAATAATAACAATTAATATCATAGGCAAGTCTCAATTCATGAACAAAGCAACAAAATAACAAAATCCCAATCAATAATTCATCCTAGGGTTCATCATATCTAGATGCAATAAGAATCTAGCTCATGATTGTACGAAACAACAAGATGTAAACAAAATCTAGAGAGAGAAAGAAAATACATGATATAAATCTTCAATCTTCCACTTGATTACTTTGATCTTGGTGTTAATTCGCTCCACTGATGTTCCCACGAGATTACCAGACGTTTTTCCTCTCTAATATGTGTTATATTGGTATCTAAAGTCGGCTCTCCCACCTAGGTTTTTGTTCCAAGCTTAAAAGGACCGAGAAATCAAAGGCTGGTAAGACACAGCCACGGCCACGACCGTGGCCTTCATTAAAATGGCTGCCAACTACACGGACATGGGTTTGTGTCCATGTCTTGCATGCATTTGCCCTTGTATTCACTGTTTTGTCCGTGTTTTCTCAGTTCTTGGATTCAAAGCATTCCATGCCTTATTCCACGGCCATGTCTTGCAATTGTTGTCTGTGTCTTTATTTTCCTTCACAGTTTTGCAAATTCAAACCTTCCATGGTCGTGGCTTGCATCATGGTGACCGTGGGTTGCTCTCAAAAGCCTCAAATATCATCTTTCATTCTCCGTTTCGACTTGCTTTCCTTCCATTAATCAAGACACCATCAATTGACCTGAAAACTACAAATTAACACATAAAAGTACCAAACCTCATTATAAACACTTAATTCGTATTTAAAACAATATGAATTGACGCACATAAATATGTATAAATAAGCATTTATCAGGAACAATCTAAAAAGAACTTCAAAAAGGATCATAAGAAAGACCTTAAGAAGGAAATCTTAATGATTTGTTACAAGAGTAAGAAGCCCAGGTATGTAAAGCAAAAATGTCCTATTATCAAGAAGCTCTCCAAGTTTTCTAAAAAGAAGAAAGGAAAGGCAATGAAGGAAACTTGGAGTGACAGTAGTTCAGAAGATGATGAAAAGGTAAAAGAAATGGCCAATATGTGCTTGATGGCAAAAGAAAATGAATCCTTAAATGATAGGAAGATGAGGTAAATGAAAACTACACCTTTGATAAGTTACATGATGCTTTTGATGAATTGCATAATGAATTCCAAAAACTTGGTGCCAAATATGTTGCTTTAAAGAAAATTTCAAATAATCTTGGTGTGAAATTGAATGCTTTGAGTAAAAAGAAAATGACTTTGACTGAGGAGAATTTGCTTTTAAAAAAAAGAGCTCGAAAAAAAAATTTCCATTAACTTTAAGCTTACAAATGGAAAAGACAAGCCTGAGAAACTACTTGGATCTCAAAGACATTCTCTATCAAAGCATGGCTTAGGCTACAATTCTTTCAAACCTAAAAAACTTTCTAAAACTATTTTTGTAAAACAGGGAACCATAGTTGACAATGTATGTACTTATTGTGGTGATTGTGGACACATTGCACACACTTGCAAGTTGAGATTGACTAGATATGTTGGGATTAAAAGGATTTGGGTTCCAAAAGGAACAATTGTGCCCAACATAGTCAAGACTAACCTACAAGGACCCAAAAAGATTTGGGCACCATTTTCAAAAGGTTGATGTGTCTTTATAGGTGTGCAAAGATCAAGAAGAACATGTGGTATCTTGATTGTGGATGCTCTTATCACATGATAGGAGATCAAGCAATGTTCACTGAAATCTCTTCAAAAGATGGTGGACATACGGCATTCGGTGATAATTTCAAAGGTAAAATCATTGGTGAAGGTAAGGTTGGTAAGTCTCCTAACCTAACCATCGATAATGTGTTGCCTATTGATGTCTTGAGGCATAATTTGCTAATCATAAGTCAATTTTATGACAAGGACTGCAAGGTTGTGTTTGAACCCAGTAAATGCAGTGTTTTTTATTCAAATGGTGACATTTTATTCACTGGTTTTAGACAAAACAATATCTATATTGTTGATTTGTTTGATTGTAAAGCCTTCAATGAAAAAAGTCTAGTTGTTGTAAACAATGCTGCTTGGTTGTGGCATAAGATATTAGGACATGCTAGTATACATATGATCTCAAAATTGAGCAAGCATGATTTAGTCGAAGAATTACCTAAGCTCAAATATGAGAAAGACCTAGTTTGTGATGCATGTGTCAAGGGAAAGCATTGAAAGTCTTCATTTCATAGTAAGAACATCATTTCTACATCTAGACCGTTAGAATTGTTGCATATGGATTTGTTTGGTCCTATATGCACTTTGAGTCTAGGTGGTAAGACATATTATTTTGTCATTATTGATGATTTTTCTAGATTCACTTGGGTATTCTTTCTTGTACATAAGAATGAGGCATTTCATGCATTTGAGTCATATAGCAAGAAGGTTAAAAGTGAACAAGTATATGCTATTACTTCAATTAGAAGTGATAGAGGATGTGAGTTTACATGTGAGCCACTTGAGACCTATTGTGAAGAGCATGATATTAGTTATGAATTTTCTGCTCCAAGGACCCCTCAATAGAATGGTGGTGTTGAAAGAATGAATAGGACTCTATAAGAAATGGCTAGGACCATGCTTAGTGAAAACAACCTTCCCAAGTACTTTTGGGTCGAGGTGGTTAACACCGCATGCTATATAGTGAATAGGGCATATACTCGATCCATACTAAAAAAGACTCCTCATGAGTTGTGGAAAGATAGGCAGCCCAACATCTCATATTTTCATGCATGTAGGTGCTAGTGTTATGTCCACACCAATGGAAAAGAAGCATTAGGAAAATTTGATTCTAAATCCGATGAGGGCATTTTCCTTGGATATTCATCCATTAGTAAAGCTTATAGTGTTTACAACAAAAGGTTTGATAAGGTAGAAGAATCCATTCATATTGTTTTTTTATGAAACTAACAATTCTATGCCTAGAGTTGTTGATGATGGTGATGCAAGCTTAGGTGCTGGTGAGAAGCGTAAAGATCTCAAAATCAATGATCAACAAGAAAAGACTTCCAAACCAAAACAAGATGACTCTAAGGATGAGAAGGAAAAAGAATTGCCTAAGGAGTAGAGATATGCCAAGTCATATTTAAAAAATATCATTATTGGAGATGCATCAAAAGGAGTCACCACTAGGTCAGCTATGGAACAAGGTGCAAATTTTGCATTCATTTCTCAAGTAGTGCCAAAGAAAGTTGATAAAGCTCTAAAAAATGAGTATTGGATTCCATCCATGCAAGCTTAGCTAAATCAATTCAAAAGAAATAAGGTATGGGAGTTAGTACCAAGAATGGATGGAGTTATGGTTATTGAAACAAAATAAGTCTTAAGAAACAAGAAGAATGAAGAAGGCAAGGTGATCACAAACAAGTCAATGACAGTGACACAAGGGTACCTATAAGAAGAAGACATAGATTTTGAAGAATCTTTTGCACCGATGGAAAGATTGGAAGCTATCAGGATCCTGTGTGCTTATGCCTACTTCAAAGACTTCAGGTTGTTCTAGATGGATGCAAAAAATGCTTCCTTGAATGGATACATCAAGGAAGAGGTATATATGGAACAACCCCCTAGATTTCAGCCAAACCATGTGTACAAGCTCAAAAAGGATATATATGGATTAAGACAAGCTCCTAGAGCTTGGTATGAAAGGTTGAGTCAATTGTTGTTGGATAATGGTTTTGGCAGAGGTAAAGTTGACAATATTCTTTTTGCTTTGCATAAAAATGATAATTTACTCTTAGTACAAATTTATGGTGATGACATAATTTTTGGTGCTACTAATGAGTCTTTGTGTGATGAGTTTTCAAAGCCAATGCAAAAGGAGTTTGAAATGAGCATGATGGCATATTGCAAATCCAACAAAAAAAGAATGGCATCTTCATCAACCAAAGCAAATGCATCAGCGATATGTTGAAAAAGTATGGGATGGAGAGTGATAAAACTGCTTCAAATCCTATGAGCACTACAACCAAACTCACCAAGGATGAGCAAGGAAAAGGAGTAGATGAAAAGATTTATAGAGGTATAAGTGGATCGCTCCTTTATCTCACTGCTTGTATACCAGATATTATGTTCAGTATATGTCTTTGTGCTCATTTTCAATCCAATCCAAAAGAGTTACACTTAAGTGCTGTAAAAAGAATTTTTAGATATTTGATTGGTACTAAGAATGTAGGCTTATGGTGTCCCAGAAATGATTGCTTTGACTTAATTGGATATAGTGATGTTGATTATGTAGGAAGCCAATTAGACAGGAAAAGCACGTCGGGTGCTTGCCAATTCTTAGGCAATGCATTAGTGTCTTGGTTCTTAAAGAAACAAAATTGTGTTGCACACTCCACTGCTAAATCTGAATATGTAGCAGTTGTAGTTGTGTTGCTCAAATTTTATGGATCAAGCAACAATTTTTGGACTTTGAAATTTTGTTTTCAAAGGTTCCATTTAAGTGTGACAACACTAGTGCTATCAATATTTCTAAAAACCCAATCCAGCATTCAGGACAAAGAACATAGATATAAAACATCATTTTATTCATGATCATGTTCTCAAGAGAGACATTTAACTTGAATTTGTTGCATCAATTGATCAGCTTGCTTATATTTTAACAAAACCCCTTGAAGAAAAGAATTTTATGTCTATTCGTAAGAGAATTGGTATGTGTGATACGAATGAGTTTTGATTGATTATTTATGCATAATCTATGCTCATCTGTGTTCATGCATACATATAAATTAAAAGGATCCACATGCAAAATGAGATCACTGAAGTTGGAAGGAACAAGGTTCTAAGTGTTGGTTTCTATGAGTATACTAGATGCATTAAAGGTGGTATAACGCATGACATTGGTGGTCTGAAGTTCCTGAGTTTATCAGTTTTGGCTACTAAGTGCATTGAAGTGGTGTTATGTACGTAGATCATCATGTTCTTTAGTAGAACAATTTCTGGATTCGTGGTACGCACGTTGGAAAGTATAGTAAGTACGTTGATGATTATGGTTAACTACTAGAAGTTGTCTGGGGTTGTACTGTGCGCGTTACATAATATATTGTGCGCATTGTTGATAATGGAATTATTTCTGAGCTTCATTCATGATGGCTCTAAGTATGTTATATTGAATTCAATGTGCTTAGTATATGAGGCAGTAGCTATGGTTCAGAAGCGGCAATTCTACGGACGTAGAAGGACATACAAGACACAAAGAAGAGCTCATATAGTATCCTCTATGCACATTATGTCCAAAGTGGAGTATGGCTCTAAGTACGTAGAATGGTGCAAGGTACGTAGAAGCCATCTTGTATCCTTAATGGGCGTAGAATACGTTGTTGTGTACGTTGAGCTTAATCGTTCATCTTTTTAGTAGTCAACGTCTAAGTGTGTTGATGAATATTCTATGTATGTAGATCTTCACAGACTGTCAACAACATACGTAGTATGTCATTCTGTGCACGTAGATGTTTTTACCCAAATAAAAAACCCAAAGTCACAGAATCTCATTTCATTCCAAATTGAAACCCTAATTTCACTCCCACCAGATTCTTCTCTCAACACAAATTTTATCTCCCACCAAAATCAAATCCGAGACAATTCTAAACCCTCAAATACACTCAAGTTTCCAAATTCACTCAAAATACTAAACCCTAACACACCGTACGTTCTCTCTTCCTCACAACGAACGTAGCAGCAACTGTTTTAATGGTGCCGAAGAAGAAATCTGAGGTCCGAACCAAAATGGTTCATGATACCCAGAAGAAATTTGACAAACGAGAACCCTCAAGAGGAGTAAAGAGGCCCAGAAGCTCCAGAGATCAATCGATATTCACGAAATCAAGTATTCCAATTAAATCTCCATCTAAGAAAGATAAGAAGCAAAAGAGGGTTATGATGGATGAGGAATTTGACTCTGAGAGATTTGTGGATAGTAAGGCTGCTAATTTGTTTACACACTTGCGGCATGTGAAGTTTTCTGATTCAAAAGTCTTTGATTTTTGGTCTCTGAAAGAAGGTGGGTTAGATATAGAGGAGGATCTCTGATGGTTTGGACTTAGAGATTTATATGTTGAGGCGTCCATCTACTTCCCTGAGTTGGTTAGGGAATTTTACGCAAATACTAGACAGTGGGTGAATGAGGATATTGAGGATATTCTCTACTATCAATCGATTAGAGTCCATTGCAGAGTGAATGGAGTTGAAATAAGATGTTTAGATTACCTCTGGTTGTAATCAGAGTAAAACAAGAAAAAGGTGTCACGAAGTATATTGATATGGAAGGTAATACCATCGTGGTTGACACCACCAAAAGCAAAGAATTCATGTATGATAAATTTGGAGTTTTGAAGCTGGATGATATACTCGTCGGCCTACACCTAGAGACTAAGGCAAGTGTACTTATCATCTATAGCAAGTGGACCTATGAGTACCGAGCATCGTATCCCACAGACACTAAGATTACTAGCTACTCACCTTCACTTTATTATCTAACCGATAAATTAAGCAATTTGAACAGATAAAATAAATGAATGGAGACCAACACAGAGGAAAAAATGCACCGTTAAAAGGATATAACAATCCATGGGGAACAGCACCTAGACGCTGAATCCCCTTAATCCGAACTAAGTGACAATGAATCGTTGTTCAAACAGTTATTCACGCAATTGGACAGTGGAAATTCCTACAATATATTAACCTCTCTCTCGAGTTAGCTAACGTCCAATGACTAGGTTGATTAATCGGAATCTCTTCCTAATTAAACCCCCATCGTTGCTTTAACATTGTGTTCTGTGAATTTCACTATTAGGTTTGACCCTAATCTAGAAGATTTATGTCAACCTATCTCTAGGGTCGCATGCAACTCCTCTCAATTATGAGCGATCTATCATACACATAATCTCTTGATTACACATGCATGAATCAATATTGGAGTCGAAAGGCTAGCAACAATCGACTCAACAATACACAATATAAATCATAATTGAGTTGCAATTCCATGAATTAACTGAATAAACAACAAAACCCAATAGTCACATAATCAATCTAAGGTTGATCATATCTAGATGTAGAAAATAATTAGTTCATAACTCTACAGAGATAAACAACAAAATCAAAAGGAGAACTAGAGAGAGAAGGAAAACCCATGGCGAATCGTCCATCCCTTCACATAATCCCTTCGATATTGATGACCGGTTGAGTTCTCCTTGAGTTCCCCAACGTTCCTAACCCTAAAACTGATGTATTTTGCTTCTGAATGTCAGCTTCCCTTGAATGAATGCCAAAACCCATTTAAATAGGTGAAATAGGGCACATGAAGTAAGACACGGGCACGGCCGTGCCGAAATAGCTCGCGTCTGTGCGCTTCAATTGCCCTCCAAACTTGTGGCTTGTGTATGACACGGACACGGGTTTATGTCCTTGTCTAAGGCCCCACTGTCAATGTCCAACAAAAGATGTTTGTGTCCATATAAATTAAGACTCCAGTGTAGTACACAACCTCTTCCACGATCTTGCTTGTGTCCGTAGGCATGTCCACGCCCGTGGAATGCCATTTTCTATTTGTGGAGCTTCAGTCCTTCACGGTTTTTCTTTCTCAAGTCTTCCATGGCCGTGTCTCATGCATCCTTGGTCGTGCCTCACTCTAAAAGCCTCAAATGCCATCGTTCAAGCCCCATTTCGAGTCAGTTTCATCTCTTATCATTAAGACATCATCAATTGACTTGAAAAACACAATATAAAGTGTAAACGTACCAAAACTCATGACAAATGCTCAATTCATATTCAAAATAATATAAATTGATGCACATACATATGTATAAATATGTGTTCATCTAACTATCCCACACTTAAGCTTTTGCTTGTCCTCAAGCAAAGAAAGAATTAACATAAGGGAAAAATATTTTAATCAATTTCTCTTAACGGTGGCATGGAACTTCACATCAGATGTTAACAAAAATAAACTGAGTAGTGGAGAATCTAAGAGATGCATACGTCACTAGTCAATCCAAATCGGGGTCTTAAACCACACACGAGTTAGAGCTCAAAGTCAAAGTATTCGAGTTGACTCGATCACTCATTCAAGTCATAAAACATTAAAGCATAAGACATCTATAGACAAATTCGATAATAAACACATATTAATTGCATAATTCAACATTTTGTCTTGCATTGCTACAAACACAGTCTGTAAATATCGAGCCTGACATTAGTGCTTAATTTGTACACTTAATTCAGTTTACACCACAAATGATAGTCTGTTTGAAGCAAAAAACGCTCACTTGTGATGAGTGTTCCCGGTTACTAAGACAACCCTTCATGGCAGTGCTTTGCATACTCACGTCTAAGACAGTAGAGTAGGGATCAAACCCCATTTACTTGCCCCGGTTTAGGTTCAAGCAAACCAATAAACTTTAAATTTCATTTAGTTTGTCAATATCATGCCCGCATTCAATCAACCATTTCATTCTTTAAGTAATGAGTTAAACGAGTGACAGAACCAAAGCAACTAATTTGGCTACAAGCTCGAAACTAATGCAGATCTAGAACATGCAATTCAAATCTACGAGTGACAAATGCATATCAAAAATTCTCAAATAATCAATCTATTCACATCAACAAATAACATGCATCACACAGCCACAATATCAAGAACTCGATGAAAAATTTTAAAATGCACCCCAATTTACCCCTACTCCACACTTAAATTTTGCATTGTTCTCAATGTAAAGAATTAAAACACGTAAAGAAAATGAGAAGGAAGTAAATTAGAGGGTTCTGAAACTTTGCTGAAATGAGGTTCGTAGAGATAGTTTTGGCTCGATCTTCACCTAAAGCTGTGAGAGCCCCGTGCAAAACACAAAACAACTAAAACCAAATAACAACTAAAGTAAACAAAATCTAAAATTGAAAACAAACTAAAGGAAACAAAATGAAAACAAAATTCAACTAAACCAAACTTGGGTTGCCTCCCAATAAGTGCCTCTTTAACGTCATAAGCTAGACGTTATTGACTAAGAAAAACCAGAAAAGAAACAAGACCAAACGAGAACAATAGAAGAAAAAAAAGAAAAATAAAATAGCTAGACTAATACAATTCAAGCTTTCCTAATATCCTAGTCCCCGACAATGGCGCTAAAAACTTGGTATGCTCGTCGGCCTACACCTAGAGACTAAGGCAAGTGTACCTATCATTTATAGCAAGTGGACCTATGAGTACTGAGTGTTGTATCCCATAGAGACTAAGATTACTAGCTACTCACCTTCACCCTATAATCTAGCCAATAAATTATGCAATTTTGAACAGATAAAATAAATGAATGGAGACCAATACAGAGGCAAAAACGCACCGTTAAAAGGATAGAACTATCGACGGGGAACGACACCTAGACAATGAATCCCCCTATACCAAACTAAGTGACAATGAATCATTGTTCAAATAGTTATTCAGGCAATTGGACCGTGGAAATTCCTACAATATATTAACCTCTCTCTCGAGTTAGCTAATGTCTAACGACTAGGTTGATTAATCGAAATCTCTTCCTAATTAAAACCCCCATCGATGCTTTAACACTGTGTTCTGTGAATTTCACTATTAGGTTTAACACTAATCTGGAAGATTTATGTCGTCCTATCTCTAGGGTTGTATGCAACTCCTCTTAATTATTAGTGATCTATCATACACAGAATCTCTCGATTGCACATGTATGAATCAATATTGGAATTGAAAGGCTAGCAACAATCAACTCAACAATACACAATATAAATCATAATTGATTCGCAATTTCATGAATTAACTGAATAAACAACAAAATCCAATAGTCGCATAATCAATCTAAGGTTCATCATATCTAGATGCAGAAAATAATTAGTTCATAACTCTAGAGAGATAAAAAAACAAAATCAAAAGGAGAACTAGAGAGAGAAGGAAAACCATGACGAATCGTCCACCCCTTCGCATAATCCCTTCGATATTGATGACCGGTTGAGTTCTCCTTGAGTTCCACAACGTTCCTAACCCTAAAATTGATGTATTTGCTTCTGAATGTCGGCTTCCCTTGAATGAATGTCAAAACCCACTTAAATAGGCGATATAGGGCATCTGAGGTAAGACACGGGCACGACCACGACCGTGCCCAAGCAGCTCCCATCCGTGTGCTTCAATTACCCTCCAAATATGTGGCTTGTGTAAGACACGGGCAATGGTTTATGTTTGTGTCTGAGGCCCATCCGTCCATGTCCAACAAAAGATGTTTGTGTCCATAAAAATTAAGACTCCAGCGTAGTACACGGCCTCTTCCATGGCCATTCTTGTGTCCGTGGGCATGTCCACGGCCGTGGAATGCCATTTTATGTCTGTGGAGCTTCAATCCTTCACGGTTTTTCTTTCTTAAGTCTTCCACGGTCATGTCTTGTGCATCGTAGGTTGTGTCTCACTCCAAAAGCCTCAAATGTTATTGTTTAAGCCCCGTTTCGAGTCACTTTCATCTCTTATCAACAAGACATCATCAATTGATCTGAAAAACATATAAAGCATAAAAGTACCAAAACTCATGAAAAACACTCAATTAATATTCAAAACAATATAAATTGATGCACATATATATGTATAAATATACGTTCATCAGTGGATAAGAATGTCAAGCTACTAGATCAAAATGGTTTCAGGGTAAAGTGGAACATGGTCCACACAACGTTTGCCAAAATTTTGCAACCGAAATCACACACACAATCTGCTCTCACCAACCAAGATGAAATCACAATGTATATGCTTATGAAGAGAGAACAAATTAATTTTTCTTGGGTGGTTGTGGACTGGATCTTGGAAAAAGTAAAAACTTCAATCTTCCCACTTTCGTAGCTCCGGATAGGTAGAGGGAAGAGAGCATGCCATTTAGGAGTCATCTCACTCGTATCTTTCAATTCTTCAAGGTAAATTTAGATGGCTTTAACTCATGGTAAGTGATCGAATCAAGGAAGATCGGGACAGAATCTCTGACGAACATGAAATTGTATAGAACAGTTGGAAGAGAATATGTTTTCCAGCCATACATCAAAGAGGAGGATGTAATGTTCCATATGAGAGATGAGTCAAGAAAGCCAAAGCCAGATGATATGATTTTCATTAGAAAAGCCTTAAAAGAAAAGACAAAAATTGTAGAAGAGGCATGAGGCATAACCCAAAGCTAAGGAATCCCAAAGAGTTGAACTGAAGATTGGAGAGGGAACAAAAAGGCTAAGGAGTCCATTGCCAGAACCAGTCAGATTGATGCATTCAGGCATGATTTTTTAGAATTAAAATGGCATCTAAAGCATTCCAGGCCAAGAATAGACCAAAATTTGAAACCTTGATTAATGTGCTTCAAGGAAATTTCACTACTCTAGAAAGTCTTAAGGTTGAAAGAGAAGTTGCTTCCTCACCGAGAATGCCTACTAAAAGCCTTCAAGAGCCTCAAATGGAAAAAAACAGCTGAAGAAAGGAGAATGAGTTGACACTCGAGCAAGCAAGAGAAATTCTTAAACTATACAAATAGTTAGTTGGTGAAATTGACAAGGATTCTGCAAATTCTTAACAAAGTGATGATCATTGACCTCCTATGGCTGTTGAGATCAAAACTGAAGCAATTGGAGTTCAGGAGGAGCAATCTTATGTAATTGAAGAACCAGAAGATGAATTAGTTGAAACGATTATGAACCAACTGATTTAAATGAACTGGTTGTGGACGAGGATAAAACTGAAACAGAAAATGTCGAGGAAACAATTACTAAACCTAAAAGAGTTGAAGACGAAGAAATGTTTGAAGCACTAAGGACGAAAACTGAGGTGCCTCTCAAAGAGGAATGAACTGAAGATGAGGTGTCTATGGGAGAGGAAGAACTGACACTGAGGTACCAGCGGTAGAGGAAAGAAATGAGGCTAAGATTCCTGCTGATGTGTCAACTGAGCAGAAATCAGATGAGGTAAAATCATAACCTTCTTCATCCTCTCAAACACGAGCAAAAATTTATAAAGATCTAGAGAAGTTGAAGAAAATAAGGGAAGATTTCATGAAAAAATTTTGTGGACAAGGGCTTCAGAGTGTCAACCTCATCCTTTGATTCCGATTTTGATTTCAGTGACTCTTCTTGTCATGACCCGTTTTTGGACCGTGACTGGAGTACAAGAAGGACCGTCTGTGGAAGCCCAACTCATCCCGTACAAGCCTCAGAGTACTGAGAAATCCTACCCAATTATTCATTTTAATAATTATTCAACTTAACAAACATTTAGATTTTATAAATTATAACTAAAGTGTTATAAATCAAAATAATAAGCATATAAATATATATATGTGTACATTCTTTCAAATAAATTATACAAGCAAAAACCAAATAGTGAAATCCAAATAGTGGGACTCAAACTTTCTGTGTGGAGCATCTAACCAAACGTACCAACTGGAAACCCGATCATAGGGTTATCACTACTACTCGAAGACTCCAATGAGCACGGAAGCTGAATCACCTAAAAGTGTTAAGGGGAGGGGGTGAGAAAACTCAGTGAGAAATGATGCTCCAGAATGCCTCTGGGACCTCACATAAACTATTTTGAAAACTTTTAGAAAACTTTCACTTTCAACATATGTAGGTATATGTATATACACTCGTATACATACTAGTATAATTGAAAAATATTTCAAAAAATATTTACAGACAACATGCAGTCAGACAGAATCGGTAATAAATAGAGAAGCAGATAACACATGCAACATATTTTACTATTTCATTTTATCCAGACTGTGCAGAATATTATACCCAAATATCTTATCATTTACTTATTTAGAATTTATACAGATCTGATAATCACTGATCATACACCCGTATTATATTGATACTGCACTCGCCAAATTAGATCTCTAATAGAGAATCAAGAACCTTAATGGAGCTCAACTCAAGAGGGTCGAATAGCTGACAGCCTTAGGGGCCCAAATAGTACTTGGCACCCTAAGGGTCTCAGAGCTGTGACAGACAGACAGAGTTAATCAGAGGGTATATCCGCGAGCATTGCAGTCCCCGGGCTCCAGCAAAATATACCCCACAAGTCAACAATACAATATACTATAGGCGAATGAGCAATAACATAGACTCAACAGATATATTATACCTCATATAATATAATAACAGATAATAGCCAATATGGCATATAATATCAGACAGAGGCTCATAGGCATAGTATAGTATGGTAAACAGAGTATACAAATATAGAGTATATAACAGATGTGGATAGGGACCAGAACAGATAGATAACAGAAGGGGGACATAGCCACCCATCAGAATCAAACAGAGCACGTGGTGGGCCGGACGCACGACTACCACATTACACTGGTAACTGGGACTTGACAGAGCATTGATATACCAAAGGCTACGCTACCTCGTAACTAGGCGTCCCTAATCCCAATATATATATATATATATATATAGCAGACGATATACAGAGCAAATATTATTTGTAGAGGGTATGTACATAATTGTACATACATCATATATATTTATATATTTTTTAACACAGGCAGGTAATATGTATTATATAACATATTACGATATTTTAATTATCCGACATAGTTCGAATTATTTAACAGACAGATATCACATTATCACGATATTTTAAATTATCAGACGATCGTTCAAAAAAATATAACAGACAATCATGCAATAGAGTTCATTTCCAGATAGTATATGTAATTATTATTACATATCAGATTCAACTACTAGGTGTGGTTATTAATCACACAAACCAATTATTAATAGTCAGACCATTATTAAATCAATTTCAGATTTATAC
>CAODLS011187747.1:0-12207 GCA_948243855.1 Flueggea neowawraea
CCTTTTACGTTTGCCAGGTCTTCCTCTTACACTTATTGGAATGTTCGCGTATGGTTTAATCGGAGTTCTCAGTTTCCTTATGCCCAGAAAGATCCTGCCTTTTGAAATCGATGAATCTAATGGCCGTTTGGCTTTAGTTGGGATCACTACCTCCATAGCAGCTGCCAGTGGATATTTCTTGTACATTCTTAGCACGAAACTTTCTGGAGCAACGTGCTCCTACTGTCTAATGTCAGCTGTATTGTCATTCTCCCTGTTTTTCATCTCTCTAAAGGTTTGCTTTCTTTTTTCCATGCTTGTTTGTGTAAAGTTATAGATTTGCATTCATGAGTTTCGAAGATAGCTATATTTGTTTTCCCTTACCACAGGATTTTGAGTTGGAAGAGATACAAAAATTGTTGGCTTTACAGCTATGTGTAGCAGGCCTGGTGATTGCTACTTTAAGCACATCATATGGTATATTGCAACCTGTCTCCTCGAGGTAATTGTTCTGTATTTCAAGCATTATGCAATGGTTGCTCTGTACTATGTTTTTATAATGATGCCTCAATGTGCTTACTCCATTGTTCTTATGAAGCAACATGTTCCCTGATATCTTGTGTCACATTTCTGTTAACAGCCAAACTGAAGTTGAATTGGAATATTTTACTACGGACATAACAACGACATCTAGTCCGTTTGCTCTTTCTTTAGCTAAGCATCTAAACTCTACAGGAGCTAAAATGTATGGGGCTTTCTGGTGTTCACATTGTTTAGAACAGAAACAGGTACTTTTTTTTGTGTGAATGTAATTGGTACTTTATCTTAATTTTATCTTTCTATGCAACTGTCATTTGAAATAGGATGATGATAGTTTAGGGAATTTTGTAACGGATTATAAACTTCTCTCAGTAAGTGATAATACTACGTGCTTCATTCATTGGTTCAGATGTTTGGCAAAGAGGCATCCAAAATTTTGAAATATGTGGAATGCTTTCCTGATGGATACAGAAAAGGAACTAAAATAGCCAAGGCATGTTCAGATGCCAAAATCGATGGGTTTCCAACGTGGGTGATTAATGGTCAGGTAAGGGATCTTTTTTGTCTCAAGTCTTTAATGCTCCTTTAGATCAAAGGTTGTTTTTCTTTGCTAGAAATTAATTTGAAATTGTTTTGATATCTTTTCTAGCAACAGACCAAGTTTCTTTGTACAATATTATTAGTTTTATTGGGTTAGTTTAATTCATGCATTCTATTTTGCACTGATCGCTGCATAACAACCATTGGCTCCTCATATTCTTGTAAGAAGCATTTCATTACATAATGTATTTTTCTTGCAGACATTGAGTGGAGAACAGGAATTAGCGGAGCTTGCACAGATATCTGGGTTCGAATACAAAGAATGATTCATTGAACTAATTAGACAACTCTATCTTGTTGTCGCAGAGAGGGTGTGTACAACTTGTGCAAGTGATCTATTGCCCTTGTCGAAAGTTAATAGTGAATATGTATGTAACATTGAATTTTAGCTGGTAAACAATAAATTTTACACCTTCTGTTGATCTGATCACCATTCAAATTCAAATACAATGATGGCATATGTTTGACCGTTCATTAGAGAATGGCAAAACTTGCACACTTTTTGTAACTTACCCTCAACTTTGCAATTGCTTATCCACCCGACCCACTGCACTTGCTTAAAGGCATCACAAAACCCCAAATAACATTGTCGTAAGTGCAAGTGGTATGTTTGAACGTCACGCCTCTTACGTGGACAGAAAAGCCTTAGCTCGCCTATAAAAAATAAGCATGTGTACAAATGTTCTCCAACTCAGATAAACAACCCAAAAGATCCACCCAAATCAACCTGAACCTATGCTTCAAGCCAACCAAATCGAAACTCTATCTCTTCTTTTATTTTTCCAGGTGTTTTTCTCTAATCTCTCTTCCTCTTCTCTCCATCTCACAGCCACCTCTCCCACTGATCTCTCTTTCATTGCCACTTATCCACCACATCCATCACCGATCTCTCTTTCTCACAAATCTTTCTTCTCCTCTCCTCTATTTCGCCACTACCTCCACCGCTGATCTCTCACAGCTACCCAAAACAAACTAAATCAGAATCATCTCTCCTCAAGTGTTATTCGATTACAGTCAACAAATTGGTGATCTTTTTATTCTATTACGGCCAACAAATTGGGCATTCGTTGAAACGAAACCCACATGAACCATCCACCTTTTTTCCTGCGTTTCAAGTTACGGATTTTGATTTGTGACGCCATGGGTTTTTGAAGAGAGAGAGAGAGAGAGAGAGAACAAGGATAAAAGGGAGTGAGAGGGACGAAGATGAGAGAGAACGAAATGATTTAAGAGATGAGAAAGACGGAGATGAGAGGGAACATATATGAGAGGGATGCAAATGAGAGTGAACAAGACAATAATGGAGGTGGAGTTGGGTTTGATTGGATTTTCTTTGATTTGGGTGGTTCTTTAATATGGGTGGTTCGAGTTAGATTTTTTTTTTTGGGTTCTTTGAATGGTGAGTGAGAGTGAGAATGGTCTGAGAGATTTGTTTGGATGAGTGAATGAAATTAATGGTTTGGGTTGATTTAAGCATTTGTTTTATTTATATTTAAGGTAAAAACCGTCACACCAGTCATTTATAATGATTCAACGCGCCTTTGAGCGATTGAAACACACTGACAATGCCATGTCAGCACAAAAAGGGTTAGCTGATGGATTTTTGCAAGTTCAAGGGATGTGCGAGCATTCGAAAAGTTTGGGCTGTTAATTTGCCAAATTTAGGGGAGAACACGTCTTAGACCATTTGAGAACTGATGGAAGATGAATTTGCTGCCCAACATTTTGGTGAAAATCACACTTTTATAACAAAATTTATATATTAATATAAAATAGAATACATATGTTGAAATGTTTATATATGTCTGTCTAAATAAACGATATTTGACGTCTTCCTAATGTAACATGTGTTATATAAAGATGTGTCATAAAAACAATAATAAATATATTTACATTAGATATTTATATTAATTAGCTAGTTTATATGGTAATTAATAAAATATACAATAAAAAATTAAAATATAAGAATGAATATAATTTTTTTAAATTAAACCTCCATTGCACATTTTAAAAACAAATAGCATATGTACATATATTGCTTAATATTTACAATAACAATGTATATTTTTTAAAAACTCTTTATATTATTTTCATATTACTATTATTATTTTTATCCGATCATATATATCAATCTTTTTTATTAATTTTGATCTATCAAATGTCCCTAAAAATTAATTTTCATAAATAAGTGCAATTTCTAAAATTGGTATTATAAACTAATAAATTCACAATTAAATTGGTTGTCATTGTAAAGTGTGTTTTGGTTATTGAATTTGTTAACATTTCAATTAGAGATGAATGAATAATTTTAGTTTATAGAAGATCAAATTTTTGCTTCATTAATATTTTTTAATATTTACTCCTTTACAATGTAAAATTTCATCGATTATGCAACAAATAATAATTGGCTTAATACATCGTTTGACCATTTTCTTGACACGCTATATTAATTAAGTATCATTATTTGGGTGTTCAATTATGGGTGTTCAATTTGTATTATTATTTGATATTTGAATATACTCCTTGCTAGTCACATGCTCATATGCCAATAACAAATCATCTATCATTTAATACCCTCAAAAATCCAAATGGCAAAGAATAAGATAACATTAGAGCATATTAGTTTATAATTGCCTCAATTTATTTTCACCCGGAGCGATTTCAAAAGTTAAAAGTAGGCATATTGGTTTATAATTGTCTCAAACTATATTCAAAAGATTAAATTTTACAAACTATATTGAAAATTTTAAAATTTAATGTGAAATTCACAATTGTATTATTTTATTTTAATTTTAAAATTTAAATTATAAAATTTTGAATATTTATAAGAAAATTAAAATATATTAATAGTATCTGGAGCATCATCTGGGGTCTTACACTAGTAAAATATTGATTTTCATAAATGCTATTTAAGATTCCAATTTTGCAAATTATCATAAAAATAAAACTGATTTGAAAATACCATATTCACGAGAAATCGTTATATTTTCACAAAAAAATAAATTTTAGCAAAAAAAATATATGTATGATTTTTCAGAGGTCTTTAAAAGAAAGACCAATTTTTTTATAATAAATTTAATTTAATCTAAGATCTTTCTCTAAAAATGAATTCACAAATTTTTTATAAAAAATTAATTAAATAATATTTTAATTTAGACAATATTTATAAAATTTAATTTAATAATAATTAATTTAATATACATAAATATATAAAAAATGTTAAAAATTTATAATGACCTTTAAAAATATTCAAAAATCTTCAAATAAAATTTTTAAATATTTTTAAAAATTTTCAAAGAGTCTTCATAACTCTTTAAAAATATACATAACATCAATTTTAAATTTTTATTGCCACAAACACCAAAATAAAAAGTAACATCAATTTTTGATTTGATATATGCCAACATCAACACTACAAAAACAAGTATTTACAGTTTGACACCCTAACCACCGCCGCCGCAGCCACCACCGAACAAAAAAAATTTCTTCAATTTCAACAACATAAAAAAAGCAAATTACATATATCTACTTTTAATTTTAAACAACTTCAGAAAGTACATAATCTTTTATACAAAGCAAATTCTCTCGAAAGCCAAACTCAGCAACTATCGTCGCCACCGATTCCTAAACGACACCAACACAACCCTAATCAACTCCTTCTACGAGATCACCTTCGCCTCTCCACAAGAAGCAACATGGTTTCTTGGAAACGAAAGCCTTAAAAAAAAGCAACAAAACTACATTTCAAAATACTGCAACATGATTTCAAAAAAAATTGCAACAGTAGTAGTAAAAAAAAAAGTGTTAAAAAAGGAGTGAGTTACCTAGGCGGAGGAGATGGAGATTCCAGCGTGTTGGAAAGGAGGAGTAGAGCAGAAGTCACGGTGCGTTCCAGTGGTGATTGGCGTGTTGGAAAAGAAAGCCCTAACTGCCGCCGCCCCTAGCCGCCACAGATTTGACTCCTTCTTCCTCCACGAAAGCAAGCCGCGAACATCGATCAACAACGACCTGGTCGGCGCTGAGAGATCGAAGATGAGAGATCGAAGAATCTAGAAGACGCGACACCTTCGGAAGACAGAGAGAAACCGAGGGGGAAAGAGACGGTGGAGGAAGAGAGGTAGCGAGGATGGACGGGTGAGGAGGGAGAGGAAAAGTGGCGGCTAGTTTTTATTTTGAGAGTGTGTGAAAGCAGAGAGCATGAGTGGAGAGAAACAAGAGAGGAGGAGAGAGAAAATAAAGAGAGAGAAAATAAAGAAAGAGAAAAAATGTGAGAGAATAAGAGGAGAAATTGACCTTTATTTGAATAAAATAAGTATTTGTAAGAATTAAAATTAAAAATTAGTATAGATCCAATTTGAATTTAGATAAATATCATTTGAATAATTAGTAAATTGTAAATAGTTTTTGTCAAAATTTAAATTTTAATGGGAACTAAGTATAAATAACTCAAACGTTTTGCCCTTGCCCTACCCATCACCAGAGTTTTGGACTGGACTGTACAGATTGGGCCTTCGAAGACCAACACCATCTCATTAGGCCCAAACTTCTCTTCCTTGAGAGAAGGACGACGTGCCGTTGGGAGGTATATGAAGCTGATGGGTGGAGGTGGGGCATGGATAAAGAAGCCGAAAGAGACTCGGAGTGGTCCAAAATGGAAGATGCCCAAGAATATTCCTCCTGAAACGCCTTCTTTAACCTCCTCCTCAAATCAGTATCTCTCGACCGAATCCCATAAATACGCTTGTCCTCACATCAATTACTTTCTCCTTCCCCCGCCAGTCGCCTCCCTTCCTCCATCAACCTTACTTCCCCATTTAAATCACACGACTTTTTTTTTTAAAAAAGAAAAATTAAATAAAGATGCTCTCTTCCATGACTCCGGCCGAACAAGAAGAACTCGTCGAGAAGCTTGAAATCTTCAAGATCCATGGCAGAGATAAACGTGGCTTCAAAGTCCTTCGAATCACCGGGAAATTCTTCCCTGGTAAATCACAACTTTCTCTCTTTTTTTCCTTTTTGCATGGGAATTCATATATTCTGTTATTGACACGACGCCGTTGGGTGTTTTATCAATCAGCGCGGTTTCTGAACGTTGATGCGCTGACGAGTTATTTGGAGGAGAATATTTTTCCAAGGCTTGGAAAGAAACCGTTTTCAGTTGTCTATGTCCATACGGGAGTTCAAAGGAGCCAAAACTTCCCGGGAATCTCAGCCCTCCGATCTGTCTACGACGCAATCCCAACCAACGTCAGGGATAACCTCCAGTCCGTTTACTTCCTCCGCCCAGGCCTTCAGGCCATACTCTTCCTGGCCACCTTCGGACGCCTCCTCTTTGGCGGGGGGTAATTAACCATCATTTAATTCTCCATTATGAACTCTCAATTATTTTTGGCGCATATTAGCAATTGGTTGCGTTGATTTACTAGGCTGAGCTGGCGGTGCGATCGTTGACTTTGGTGTGATTGTGTGTGGTAGGTTGTATGGGAAGCTAAGATATGTGAGCAGGCTGGATTATTTGTGGGAGCATGTGAGGAGGAAGGAAGTGGAGATTCCTGAATTTGTGTTTGACGATGACGAGGATTTGGAGTACTGTCCGATGATGGATTACGCCATTACGGTCTGGAGAGTGATCATCCAAGGGTTTAGGGTGCTCCCGCCAAAGACTACCCCTGTCTCTATGTACTCTATGAGGCGTATTTCTTAGATAATTAGCAAGCGATAGGAATTATGTACAGAACAAGAAAAATAATTGGTGTCTCTAATGAGCTTTGGGGTTGGTTATGCTTCATTTGTTATTTTCAAGCAGATGTTGTTTAGGATTATCCACTAACAGACACTATCCTTATTTTTTACGATGGCGGTTTTGTCGGTTAGTTGATGAAGTATTACAATGCCATTTGGACGGAAAAAGTCTAAACTTGCAACATTGATTGGTGCTTATTGGGAAACTTTTGAGGAAGAAACGACACGCCAAGTGATTAACTAAATTAATCTTCAGTGAAAAGAAAAGACAAACCTCAGGAGTCCATCGTTTGGTCTGGTTCTTCATCTATGCGTGTAGCATTTTTATTGGTTGGTAGGTATTAGGCCTCGACGGAACTGGGTTTGGCCAATATACTCTACAAACCCTTGAAAACAATGTATTCTTCTGAGTTCTCAGATGAACAATGGTTGACGTAATAAATGATACCTTAGTTTAATCTCGAATAGAAAGAAATGACAAATCCGAGGGGTGTGTAGGTTGATCATCATCTACCCGTTTACCATCTTCAGTTGAAGGAAAGTTAGGCCTTAACCAAGCTGGTGGTGGCCAGAATATATCAACAAAGCCTTGGAAACAATCAATAGGACCACCAACGTCATCCTCCAAGTTGTATACTCCAATTTGGCCGCATTGCAATCCCTCTATGTTGTATCTTATGGTGTTATGATTGTAAGACCAGTACTCAACAATAAAATGGTGGTCATAATAAATGCAGTTTCTTCTGCATCCTGCTGAGTCTCTGGCCATGACTGAGAACCGACAATCCTCACCCAGAAACAATGATCTATCTTCCAGGGTCACTTGGCTCCATTCTCTCTGTTCTTAATTCAATTTGTAGACTTCAAATCGAAGCGTGTGATGGGTGTCTTCAAAGCGTCCGCAATAAGTTTTCGTTTTGTTATCGTAGCGGAGGTACGGAAAATTGGGGTCTAAGTCCATAGGATGATCTAAATCTCCAGAAATGAGCAATAAATCACCGAAGGACTCCACTAAATGGTTGCGCCTGGAAACACTGGAAGTTCTGGTAGTTGTAACTGGTGATCCAATAATTTCAAGTACTTTCAAGGAAGAATTCAGCACAATGACAGTCCCTGAATTGTCAACAGCTTAGCATTTCCCCTTATAAACTGCAACATATTCGTATTTTGACTTACTAACATCATCAAGTGTGGTCCATTTTTTGTCGCTGGCTTTCATCAGAAACAAGTTACCATCATTGTAGATACCAAAAAGAATACATTGTTGCTGTTCTGAATTTTGAGACACTACCACTCTCTTTACTCTAGCAGCACCTGCTTCTTTCCGAGCTTGGGGATTTCCAGGGTAAGGATATATCTTAAATATTGGAGGAAGCTTGTTTTGGAGCGGTCGTTGAATTTGATGCTGTATGATCTGCCCACTTCAGTGATTTTGTAATCCAATAAATTCAGAAGCTTTGGGAATGTTTTGGTGGAAACCCAATTATCTTGTCCCCGGAGAAAGGATTCAGTATGAAAAACTTGCCTCTGCTTCCTCCCCGGACCCTGATCAACAGGGACTGATATGGAGTTTCGAGTTCTTGTTCAAGTGGCTGGATAAGGTAAGTGGAGGTGTGGCTGAGGGTGAAGAAGCCTTTCCGCATTGGATTGACAGGATCATTGGGAGATATTGGGAAAGGAAGTTTGAGAGGAAATGGTGACGATTCCTTGAGAGTAGTAGAGGATCTCCAGGACTTATAGACTCCTCGGAACCGGAGAATTTCAGGGTCTGCATTAAGGGCTTTGCTATTGAAGACAACAGCTCCTCCGGCAGATCGGTCCATGGAGGCAAACTCATTTTCTTTTTGTGTTGATTTCTTCTTGTTGGCAAGTGATTACGATTTTTTGGCCTTATTATAAAGGTAACACTGGTTGATAAAACAATTTTTTTTTTATAAACAAGGGACACTGACTAGAACGTGGTTGCATTTGTTGATTGACAGTGTTCGGTTGATGTGCACGTCAAGACCATGATAGTTTCTTGGATGCCAAGAAGCTCAAAGACGTGGAAGGCTCCTTCCTGACAGGATTCTTCAAGTCGCTATGGATATTGACCTTATCAATGGTTTTGGTAACTAGGAACCAATGGTTACTGTACTCTGTTTTATCTCATGATTAATGAGCGATTAAATACCATGTGTTCAAGTCATCGGTCTTCTTGATCTGATTGACCCAGTAAGGGATAATCCTAGAAAACGACCAATCATACAGCTTTCGGCTGGTCGTTTCTCGTCATCTTGGAGATCATGTGTTATAGTTAATAAGGAATCTCTTATCGTAGTGAACGATTTGTTGTTCACAATATTCTGACAAATAACCGACTTCTATTCTGTCAAAAATCAAATCTCATGTCTGCCTTCAGTCAAACAACTGGCTTCTTTTCAACATCAAGTTACACGTAGACAGACAATTTTAACATTGAACGAGAAAAGTTGTTTCAAAATCAGCTCTTTGCAACCTCATCACTTCCGTAGACTTTTCTTCAGTCTCTTTGGTGACTGGTTCTGTGGTGTGTTCGAATTGTTGTCTTTAGACTTTCTGCTGTTAACAAACTCTGAGAAAGATGGAATTGTTGGCAGCTTTGCACTCTGGGAGCCATAAGAAGATGGAGTGCTCATAGACGTAATCGATGGAGTACTGGCGGAGATTTTTGTATCCGTACTTTCTGTGGTCTCACTCTCCAACATTGGTAGTTGTGTCTCAGGTAGTTCTTTCAGCACATTGTCCACAGTAAGGGATGAGCTAGTGTTGCCAAGCCGATCAGTCAATTCGGCAGAACTTGCAGTTGATAGCAACCTCACGGTACTTGCCACTTGAGAATAATAGAATGTTTTCCCCGTCTTGCCATACTTCTTGAAACACTCATCCTCAAAGATGGAGGCTGCTGTTTCAAGTTCAATGCTGCAAATGAGAGCAAACAAATTAACATCTGGAACAGCTTAAGCTAAGCCGAGAAGAATTAAACAGCAACATGAAACTTCCTCGGTCGGCTATTTAGCCCTTCTATTGGGAAAGATTAAAGCCCAGTTAAAATAATCATTAGATTTGAGCTCGGTGATGACTAATTATATCTCATCAAATGACAAAAGAGTAGGGCAAATGGAAAAGTCAACGTACTGTATATTGCCAAGCCGTTGTTGAGCTTGCTTGAGAGCGTTCAGTAGCCTTTGTTTGCTTCCATCTCTCAGGGTGTCGGATACAACGTTCTTGTCAACTTTATTGACCTGCTAGCAAATTGAACTGAACACTTGTAAATGAATAGAAAAACACAACTTGTGAACAAGATCACAAATGAACAGGTGCATGAGATCACAAATGTGCATTTAAAGTTTCACCTATTTTCAAATATTATTACAGAAATTTATAAGCATTTGCCACTCAGGAATCATTTGTCAATCTCTTACATAGATAGTGTATTAAATGATCAATAGCTGTATTTTACTAGTTATGCTATAGGGTTTGGCCTCTTCACCTGCTTATTAGCATTCTTGTTCTGATAATATTCTTCTTCTGCACGCTGCAAGATCTCAATCTTCTCATTTAGTCCCAACTTCCTGGATAATTTTGAACCCGGTAGGCTCTTGATAGTTTCAATACCGTCTGGCAGTTGAGAGACTTGACAAATGAGATAATCACAGAACAGTTGCTAACTTGCCACAAAATTTTACATTGATTTACCATCAGAATCAGAGATATCATCCTGAGAACTCTCATCTTTGTCTTCACGATTCCAGAATTCAGAGTATGGCTCTCCTTCATTAGTCTCGTTAGTGCTGAAATTTAAACACTTGAATTAATTAGCCCTAAGGCTATTATGATTAGCATCTGAGAACAAATCTTGTAGAATTAACATAAAAAGGCACCTGCCAATAAAAATTCGGTAAAATCCATTTCTCTGACGAGAAGAACAAGTCATCATGAGCTCCTCCAAGTGCTTGGCAACCAGCTCTGGATGCTTGCAGGATTCGCATGATTTCTTACATAGAGATGCAGGCATCTAATTGGTTTTACGACCGTTAACACCCCCATTAAAAAGACTTTATACCAGACAAATTAACTCTATGTAAATAACAACCAAATGTCAGAGTCAATGAAATCACCTGTTCTCCAAAACTATCAAGAATTTTCTTCCTACGGCAGCCTGAACCCTCACAATACTCAACCATCTGAGCAAAACAAGCATTTAACCTTAGACACAAAAACACGCAACTATTACTGCTAACAGCATAAAATGAGAAAAAAGGCGACCTGTTTGAAGTCAGCAAGAGCCTTCTTTGACAACCCATCATGTGAACTTGACGACTGCATCTTTTTAGTCTCAGAATTGCTTATAATAAATTCCTGCCAGATGGTGGTACAACTTTTAAGAAACTGCAAGGTAAAACCACTCACACAAAGTAAATATATAACAATGAGCAGATATAATGAAGCAAAGAAAACACACCATTCTTTTGCGATCATCAACACCATAATACAACAGACTTTGTGAGGGCCGTTGATCCCGACCAGCTCTACCTGACTCTTGGTAGAAGGACTCCATTGACTTCGGGATATTGAAGTGACATACTATTCTGACATCCTTCCTATCTATACCCTGTAAATGCATATCAGATCAAGTTTCATCAAGGAATCCATACACAAGGACAGTTGTCAATATAGTGTTCATGAAATTCAATTGTATTCCATAACATACCATCCTGAAAGAACACTGTCATCTCAATTACTGAAAATGGACTGGCAAGCTCCAAGCAGAGAATTAGAACAAACAACAAAAGAAATCATCTAATTATCAGATTATACAAGGTGGAGGAAGAAAAGAGAGAGACAGGCAATTATACAAACTCCTTTCTCTAGAAAATAAAATACAATAATAAGTTTAAAATAACAGCTTTCATCTAAAATGAAACACACATCCCAATGGCAAGTAGTCTTTTTCCAAATACCAAACTGAATAGCTAAAATATTAATAGGTAGTAGTGATAGCAAGCAAATCCAAAATTTTTTATCAGATTCCTCAGAGTTGAGGAAATGACATGTGCGCATGAACATGCATGTAATGAGAGAAGAAAAAGGTGGTAGTGCAAAATTTAGGAGTCATACCCAAAAGCCACTGTGGCAACAACTTGTACTTTTGAAGAAATCCACATGTCTAACACAGAGCTGCGCAGTTTATTATTCAACCCCGCATGATAAGCTGAAGTGTAAACCAAGGTGAAAAGGATTGTCATACAACATCTGAGCATGAACTCATAATTTATGAATGCTCCACATGAAACCTATGAAAAGAACAATTTAGCTACCTGCACA
>CAODLS011187783.1:0-12507 GCA_948243855.1 Flueggea neowawraea
ACTTTTTACTATTTAATATCCCATTTATAAAATCTACTCCTTTGCTAAATAAGACCGAATGGTTAAGCTAACTTGCTTCTGCTAAACCAATTAGAAATCAATGCATTAATTCACTAATTTTGAATAATTTATAAAATATAATTAAATTCAGTTTATTAATTTTTAAATTATTAATTTAATAAAATAAAAATTTGAAATAATAAAATAATTTTTAATTTTCAAGTTTTAATTACATGCCAAAATGTATTGTATGTTCAACATACTATATTAAATAAAAGAATTCAAATTACTCTAAATCTGGCAAAGAAAAATTTATTTTCATATAAAGACAAAAAAAATTAACTAAATTGGTATGCTCTGTTTAGAATAATATATAGCATATTTCATGAGTATAAAAAATTTTACTTTTCTTGTTTCTATTTCTTTTTACTATTCAATCTCCTTCATTTCTTCCATACTTTAAAAATTGACTTTTTTGACAAAGAATTCCTCCAATTAATATGTTTTGTTTAGGTTTTTATTAATATTAATTATAATTAACTGATTTAAGTTGGGTCTAAAAGCCCTTATTTTGTCCCACTGAGAAAACATAGAGGCTACAAGTGAAATCTCCTCAACAGCCGTTCCTCAAGATCACGAATGGCAGAACGGGTGTGAGCCTAGGCGCCCGATCTATGGAAGTTGCCCGGCCGACGTGAGCTGACACCTAATGCGATGTGTTAAATGAACAAATGACCCCCTTCCAACACAACATCCAAAAACAGTACGAAGATCAAAGAATGAGTTATAATTATTTGTTTTATCTATTAAAATATTTTTATATATTTTAAATTTAATTTAACGATTTAAATTTAATTCATACAATTATATTTGGAATAAACTGCAGTACCACATGTACAGGTTTATCAATGTTGAACACATAACAACCAGAAGGATACCTCGCCTAAACTACCTAGCCACCCAATCTAGTTGTGAACGTGGTCCGAGCTAATTGGAATCCCAATAACATATATAAGCCCTCTTATCTCTTCGCAAAAGATAATTCATTCAACTCTAACTATTCCATTCCTGATCACCATCAGAACTAATCTAGGCATTGGAGAGGAGACCTTCGAGAACATCCCGAGACCTCTCCAGCCTTGTTTTCTCTTGTAGGTGCTACCCATAGATAGACCCACCATCGTTGAACCGAAACCATTATCTGATTATCATTAACTTTACTGTACCCGAAAAAGAATTAGTTGAGTTTTTTTTTCGAGGAATTAGTTGAGAAATTAACTTTGGGAGTCCATTCAAAGATACGGTTTGTTTTGGCTGCATTTAAAGATAGGGTTACCAAAGGAAAAGGAGATACTGAAAAAACATGACAAGAGAGGAGGGTATTGCTTTACCATAAGAGGACAGGTTTGGCAGCAAGCAAAATTGATGGTGACTCAATAGAGCCAGAAGTGCAAACAGTGCACCAAAACATGCTGTCACTTTGCGCGTGTATTTCACATTCCTCTAAAAGTAGAAAGATTGATAGTTAAACTCACTTATGGTTATGGAGCAAGAACCTTCATAGCAATTGCTTATTTGTTCACTTCCTAAATTTGTGTACAACACCATCTTCCTAAGCATCTAATCTAACCACGGAGACATTCATGCAACACAAAACATTCCTAGACTTATAAACAAGGACAAGTATATATGCATACTCCTAAACCAATTGGATAATACAAAATTTTTGGGATAATTCAAATGTCAATAAGTATATATTTCCAGAGGTTGAAAAAGTTGATAAAATTACAAGTTTTAGCTACAAGATCAGAGGAAAATGAATATAGAATCGAAATATCTCATGATTCAGAAAAAAAATAAATATACATATACCTCCAAGAGTGTGACTTACTTTCTATATATGTTGTGTTCATTTTTGTTCTCTATGTTTCCATTCTAGATCTATGGTTAATTGCTTCTTATATATGCTTTCAATACATTTTATTTTATTTGCTTCTTATATATGGTTCAATTTTAAGAATGATTGTTGAGGTGTTTACATCACAATCTAATATAATTGAGCATAACAAGATTTGAATCCATGACTTCAAATTTTACAATGATCAACATATATAGTTAAATATTTTCAATAATCCTGAGGTAACGAGACACAAAATTTCCCTCATGTTTAGCTTTATATTCAAGGCTTGTTTAAGAAGAGTATATAGAAACTTTTCAACAAATAGTATGTAGTGTATTTTTTAAAAGTCATTACTATTTTTATTTTCTATTATTTAAAATTAACTATCTACTATACTATATTTACTAAAATTCATACTTTCTTAAATAAGTCCTCAATTGATTAGGAGACAAAATTTTTTTATAATTTTTCATTTTGGTTTAATATCAAATTTTGGCAGCTTGAGTATTTTTATTCCTCAAAAAACTTATCACTTATGTGTAACTTTTTACATCTTTACAGTTCGGTCTTGTAAATTCAATATCCTATCCGAAAAAAATTGTTGCTTTTCCAAACAGTCGTATATGTGTAACTTATCATAAAAAAACTTGTTATATTATTTATGGTATCATTGGTCATTCTCTTTCCAATATTTTTTACACAAGAAAATTTCACATCAAGTGAAAAAAGAAAAAAGAAAAAAAAATCATATCATCAAACATCCCACCGTATCTAATATATATATATTTATAAGTACCATATCTAATAATATAGATTTTTTAGATTGAATTAAAAATTCTAACGCTGTGATATATACGTGTCCGAATCTCACCAAATGTGATTATTAAAGTTCCTATCAAGCATCAGCCACAAGGATCAGTAGTAGTACCAACAAACACAATAGTGATAAAAACTGGTTCAGCACATGAATTAAGGCTATGGGGTATGAATTAAATTTTCAAGAAATTTAGGTATAGGGAAAAATTTAAAAATTGTGGGGTATTGGTTTTATAGCATGCAACTTCAGAGGTCCATTCATGTCTGCCTGAAACATTGACGTTTATGGGCACCATTTGTACCCACCACAGTGCTATCTTCCTTTTTATAATGTCCATTTTGACAAATTGTGGAATCATGACCTGTTTTCACAAATTTTTATTTCTCTCCTCTCATTTTTTTTCCTCTCCAAATTTTACTCTCGGGACTCAATACATGAAAGAATTTCAATAACGGGTGTTAACCTATTGATTATTAGATTATACAAATAGATTGTAGAATAATATTAATTTGGATAAATTATAAAGTAAATGCCCCACTTTCTTAGAATTATTAATGTACTTAATATATCATTAACAAAAAAACCATAAGTATTTCTGCTAAATTAAGGGATAAAATGATAACAAGTTGTGAATTGTGGTCCATAACAAACTAGTGGATGGCTAATACATGCAGCTCCGTTAGTAGGCTCGACTGGTAAGACCTGAAAGAGGAAAACAAATAAGCTAAAAATTTTCGACTGGATATGAGCTTTGTAGCTAGAACATCCTATCAATAACTATTAGAGTATTTAATTAGCGTAATTTTTTTCTTTTTCAGTAAACGTTTTTTTATCTTTGAACAACACTTTTTAAATTCCAACTAATTATGATTAGAACAATAACCATAGAAATTGTCCTCAAAAGTCTAGTGCGAAAAAAAAAATGTTAAACTTTTTGCATTGCCGGTTAGTTCCATCAATTGAATTTCTTTCTACTATTAGTTGCATCAATTCAACTTCTTCATACTTTAACGTGTTGAAGTACTTTCTAGTTGATTTAACAGATATGCTTTCTTTTTTTAATTGGTATCATCAAAATATCATTCGAACGAAATATCCAACGACATCAATACATCAGAAAAGGATATTCTTGCCCACTCTTACAAGAGAGGGATAATCGCCGCCCCAAACCGACAAATTACAAAGGGACATGTATAGCAACCCTTAAAAGGCAGCGTGCTACAAAATTAACAAAAACATCACATATATAGAGAAACGTTGTCTCTCAATATATCATGAAAATATGCACCAAGGTTGTAAAATGTTAAAAAATCAATAATTTAGTTGAATTATATATATATATATATATATATATATATATCTGTGTGTATTTGTTTATCAGCATTCCAATTAGCACCACAAAGAACAATAATGCAATGTCAATATTTGTTTATTATTGTATTTAATGTTGATATTGCATGTTTAAGTATTATCTTTGTTAGGTTTTTATGTGTTTTTGTTTTTTATGTTATTCAGGTGAGTTGCGGGTAAAAAAGTGGTGAAGAGTTGCTGTTTTGGGCGATTTTCACTTATGGATGAAATTGGACATGACCAGTTGAATCCGATGCACTGACTGAACTGGTTTGTTTACATTGGGTCGCATGCATGGACAACTAGGCTTCCGGATTTGAGTATCTTGAACGAAATTAGAAGGTTTTTAAGCATTATTTTCTATTGGAACAATACTCTCCTATTATTATTATTATTATTTTGTTAATCAATTTCCAACAATGATTAGGTTTGGAGAGCCACATATAAGAACTATTATTTTTTGTGGCTGCCGACCTCTCTTTCTTCCAACTTTGTGACTTTGAACGTGGACAACAAACATTATTCAATTTTTGTTCTTTCTTCTATTAAGCATGCATAACTAAACTCGCATCTAGTGGAGGTACTTTCGATATTCAATCCGTAATAGTTGTAAGACTTTTATTTTAATTGTTATTAAATTTTTCGAATATTTATTCAGTTTTTGTACTCTAGTTCTTTTATTATTATTATTATTATTATTATTATTATTATTATTATTATTATTATTATTGTTAATTGATTGATATGGCACATTGATTGATTGATTAAAATAATACATTGCTATTTATGATTAGTTAAGCAGTTCTTGTTAATTCTAATACTTGTAGCAAATAACTTAGATGTATGTGGTTTGACAACTTCCAACGTTATGAAATTGAGTAATCTAGTTTAAATAATTCACGGCGTTTCTGGTTTTGTTGGCTAGGATAAGGGTCATTGTAGTTTTTAATGCTGCTATAGATTAAATCCTGCAGTGCGTCTCGGGGGTTGTCTAGTGGTTAGGAAATAGTCTGCAGGGTGTCCCAGAACTATCGATAAATTAAGGAGAGATTGGTCATTTGAGTGCATCACCGGTGGCTATAACTTTATCTATTCAAATGCTTAATTGTCATCTTTCGTGTCTATGATCGGCTTACATGATTGAACGGAGAAGTACCTTGGCTAGACGTTTCATTCCATTGATTTTTCGTTAATTAACATTGTTGTGTTATTTTTCTATCACTTTCATAATTGCAATTTTAATTTTGCTATTAATTTTTACTTTCAGCATCAATTGATCTTTGTTATTCTATCCAATAAATTTTGTTGACTAAATTTGTTTAAGTGTATTTAGGCCACAACATCACTAGCTTCATAGATTTTAGGTTTCTTTTAATTCAATTTTTTGTATATTCAGTTAGTTAGGATTTTTGCATTCTCAGTTTTATTTTTGTTTTTATTTTCTGCAAATAAACGAATTTTTATTGGTTTCTATGAATCGACTATGTTCTTGCTATTATACTCAAAATTTAGTTTTTGAACAAATATTTTATTTTTGATCGGTTGACACCCCACCAAAAATTTATTAGACGGCAATTGTCAACAAAAATTGTTTGACAGTAATTAGAGAATTTGTATTTATCAAAAATAATTATTTTTATTTTAATCATTAGTTAAAATTTAAATAATTAATTAAAATATAGATATACCAATAAATTATTTTTACACAGGTACCTTATTTTATAAATAAAGATGATTTTATTAAGGCATAACCCAACGAGCCAGTGAGTTTATAAGATAATAAAAAAATGTTCTCCACTACTCAAAGTGTTTTCATATATTAGGGATTGTTTGAGCTATTTTATTTCAAATATAAAGTAATATAAGTTTAAAAAATATGTAATGTCTCTATCTTTTTATTATGCAATTTACTATTATAATCTTACTTCTACGAAATTGATTTCAAACAAACACTTTATCACCATTAAAAAAAGAAAAATATTGTTGAATGACAAAGGGTCCAAAAAAAAGTGTCCGGACGCCTTAAGTATGAGGTAGTTTTATGCAACAAAAAAAAAAGGTAGTTTCTAACAGTTTCATATAAAAAAAAAAAGATCAAAATAATAATGAACCATGAGAGGTGACAAGATATAGAATTGCTCGAACTAGCACCCACCAATGCACATGTTATATAGCAGCTAGCTAGAATGGTCTGAAAATTCTGGGACACGGATCAAAGAGATCACTGTTCAGAAAAGTTGATCCCTGCAACCTTCCACTTATGGCTGAGTATTGGAGACTGAGGCCTACCAGTGTGCCTTGGATTCACTGTTCAACTGACTTGGGAAATGCCAATTCTTTTTCTTTTCTACCAACTTGCTGCTTCATTTCATCACTTCGATTACTTCCAAAAATGGAATATACTACATTGGTTTTTATCAGAGTTTTCTATTTAATGTCAAAAATGGAAATTTAATAATAATAAAATTGCAGAACATTTGTATATCTTATTATACATATCCACACACACCTGAGCCTAGCTAGCTTGTTTCAGTTTAGGGAACAAAACGATTCTAATTACTTCAGATTTTGTGCTACTGTTCCCCCGACACTAAAAAAATGAAAATAAGTGTTGAACTAAAAAATGGATTTATTTATTGAATACTTGTGTTGTCACCAATAAATTAATCATTCTGTTTTATATTGGTTTCTTCTTCTTCTTCTTTGCTTATGAGAGTTGTAATGCTATTTAAATTTAATCCAAAAGAAAATGTTAAGGGAACCATTTTAAAACAAAGCAAACACTAAGAATTTTTTTGTATCAACTAATGTTAAACCCGGACGATACCTCGGAATACTTTAGTTTTATTATATTTGTCAATATTTTTCCTCTTAGGGGGCATTGAATAAGGAATATATGTTTAAGTCAAATTGTTTTCATAGAGGAAAGAAGTTATGAACCCTTAAAGGTTCAATGACCAGAGAAAAAGGATTCATTATAAAGAACAAAAAATTAATGAATATATAATTTTTGGTAAATGAATATAAACATAAAAATGAATTATGAATCCATGCATTTACTATGACGAAGATGGCAAAGACCAGGTAAAAAAAAAAACAACAAAAGAGGATAGCAGAGACAAATCGAACCCTGCGTTCATTATTTCGAAACACTGAAATTTCTTAATTTCGATGCATTTACTTGTTTTGGATTAATTGTTCATTACTATAGATCTATTTTAACAACTCACTATCCAATGTTGGAGTTGTTTTATTTTATAAGACGTTCTTAAAATTTTAAAATTTTGTTGCTTTGTTTTTGAGATATAATGACTGAATCACACTGGCAGAAAAATTTATTGCATTTTCGGTCAAAGAAAAAAAAATTCGGCCCTGCGGTGAAATGAGTTTTAATTACTAAATATTCGAAAAAATATCAGTACAGTACTTGCTTTATTGTTTTTTTCCTCCCTTTAGAATCGAGTGTAGATGGGAACTAGGAACCTTTGAATTTAAATTCTTAAATATGTATTTCAATAACATGATAATATATAATATGTTGTTTCGCATTTTGCTACAGCAAGTCATGATCATCTTCACAAAATAAAGAAGTTACTGTTGATTCTGAGAAGAGTCGAGATTTGAATTGAAAATTTTCAAATGTTAAATTTAAATCTTATTAGCTTCTTAGGAAAATAGTAAATTTTATTCAATAGCATACAAAAAAAATAGAAGATTGAATAATAAAAAGTAAAAATATATATATGACATATGATTTTAAAAAAATATGGTCAAATATGTTGTAGTTTTTTAATATGTTATATGTGGTCGTTGAATAAAGTTGCCATCATGCTATATTATAGTTTAGAATATTATATTTATTCAAGTTGAATAAACTCATAACACTTTTTAATATATAATGAACAACTCATTAATATTAGAATCAACATCTATATTAAAGAATCAAAAGTTTATTTTTTAGTAGAACAAATAAAGTGACTTATAAAAAAAGTGTAATTACAACATGACATGAACGCTAACCCTGTAAAAAATATGTCTCATTTAAGTCATCTCTAATGTATCATAAAAACACCAAATTAGTCTGATTTCTACACTAAAACCATATCCAATGTATCACCATTACTATGCACAAAATGGAGCCATGACCAGAGGAACGACAAATATGGTGCGCCACTGTTTATGGCACCAAAAAGGTACAGTGACCCCGCTTCTTCCTTTTTTTCCTGTTTTTTGATTTTTTTAGTTAAATTTTGTTTGTTGTTTTTGCAACTAAATTATTATAAATTGGTTATAATATTTTTTTGTTCCTTTTTTATTTTAGTATTATATTTTATATTTTTAATTTAAATTTAAAATTTAATACTTTTAAATGAAAATTTATTTATAGTTTATTTTAAAAATAATTTATGATATGTATTTGTAATTATTGTAATGTGTTTCTCATATTAAATGTAATATTTTGGCAGTACTTATATTAATTATAATTATATTATATTTTAATTGTGATATTTCATAAAATTTAAAATTATTTACAATGTATAATTTATTAAGTTTATATAATTAATTAATTTCTAAAAATTTATAATTTAATATGTTAAATATGTAATTAAATAAATTTTTAAATATTGATTACTATTTATATAATAATTTTGAAACTATAAAATGTTATAGAATTAAAATAAAAGAAAGAATGAGAGAATATTCTATAAAATATTTTTTTAGTGTAAGATTTAGTATAATAAATTGGAGATAAAATATAAGTTAGTGCAATTTGGTGCTAAACATTAGAGATGGCTTTAGAAACAATGATATTGAGTTAAATACGTTGTTGGTTACAATTATGTAGCAAAAAAGGTTGGATAAAGTAAGAGCTTGTTTGGTTAAAATTTTTGAAAAATAATTTTTTAAGAAGTTATTTTTTGAAAAGTGTATATTAATTATGTTTGATTGGAAAAATAATTTTTTGTGAAGTTTGATATTCTGTATTTAGTTGACAATTATATTCTCCAAAAAGTTGTATTACAAATGTTTATAATACTCTTGTTATTAAACTCTATAAAAATAATAATAATAAAAAATAATATATTAAATAATACTTTTTTATTATTAAATTTAAATTAATAATATGAGAAAAACTGAAGAAAAATATTTATTTTTATTACATAAAATATATCTTCTATGATGAGAAAACTATATTTAATAGTTTATACAATTCTATAAGGAAGACTAATTTTTAAAAAATTTGACAAAAAATAACTTTTAATTAAATAAAATATTTTATATATAATATATTTTGAAAATCTTAAAAATATAAAATATTTTTCTTCAAATCTATAAAAATTGATCTATATAAAATAATTAAAAATTATTTATGAAATGATTTATAAATTTTAGAAATAAATAGAAATTTGTAAGTAAATAGTATTTTGAAGATATATTCGTAAATATGTATTATTGACACTAAAGAAGTTGGACTTTCTGAGAGAAATTAAAGAAGTTATTTTTCAAAATCAAACGAAAGTCAAACAATTAATTTTTTGAAAATTTAATTTTTTTATTCAATTAAATAATTTTTTTTAATTTTTTGAGCTGAGTTCTAAAATGCTTGTATAGTTTCATTTAGAGTAGCAAACACAAATCTTCGATTTGGAATGAAAAGGCTAATAAAATGGGTTGCATGAATAATTGGGAGGGGACATTCATAGCCTAGCTTTCTAGCTTTTGTACCAACAATTTATAGGTCTCCTACTCCCACTACCTCTTAGTAAAGCAGAAAACTTGCAGTTACCCTGTCGATTTCCGAAATCTAAGTAATAGTGGTTTTTATTTAGTAGATAGGGTATAGGAGTCATTGAGTATAGGAAATTGTAAATTTGATATATATATATCCTAAAAGAGTAAAATGAATGGACGTTTTTTTAGAGTTGAAATATGCATAGATAATATAGTCGATCAAAACATTGAGAAGCAAACACCACACATATATATGGCTTCGTCTTTTTTTTTTTTTGTAAATAAATAATATTTTGAAGATATATTCGTAAATATGTATTATTGACACTAAAGAAGTTGGACTTTCTAAGAGAAATTAAAGAAGTTATTTTTCAAAATCAAACGAAAGTCAAACAATTAATTTTTTGAAAATTCAATTTTTTTATTCAATTAAATAATTTTTTTTAATTTTTTTGAGCGGAGTTCTAAAATGCTTGTATAGTTTCATTTAGAGTAGCAAACACAAATCTTCGATTTGGAATGAAAAGGCTAATAAAATGGGTTGCATGAATAATTGGGAGGGACATTCATAGCCTAGCTTTCTAGCTTTTGTACCAACAATTTATAGGTCTCCTACTCCCACTACCTCTTAGTAAAGCAGAAATCTTGCAGTTACCCTGTCGATTTCCAAAATCTGAGTAATAGTGGTTTTTATTTAGTAGATAGGGTATAGGAGTCATTGAGTATAGGAAATTGTAAATTTGATATATATATATATATCCTAAAAGAGTAAAATGAATGGACTTTTTTTTAGAGTTGAAATATGCATTAGATAAATATAGTCGATCAAAACATTGAGAAGCAAACACCACACATATATATGGCTTCGTCTTTTTTTTTTTTGGTAAATCACTTGAGTAAAGTGTACTTATAACTATTTTTTCATTGACTTTAAGAAACATTGAAACCGAATTAAAATAATTTTATACTTTAATTTAAATTTATAATATTGTCAAATTTCATTAAGAAATTTGTAACTCATTAGTACCAGAATTATTTTTAAAATTATAAAGTTACGAGTTCAAATCCTAATGAAAGTAAATAAATGACATATTTCCAAATCTCTAGTGTATCGTTTGCATGGTGGAAAATAAAGTATTTCATTTGCAATTTGAACTAATATAATATTTTTAAAAAACAAATTTGCTACTTTTCCCTGCTTTATATTTATTATTGTCAACAAATAAGCTCTTTTACTAATAGATAAACATTAAGGGATTCAAATTTCAATTTTTATTGCGAGTCAAATGTTTTTTAGAGGAATTATATGATTTTTTTTCATTAATTGTTAGCAACAATTCAATTGAGGGGAAGATTTTTGCATTAATTGTGAGAAATAGCTAATTTATGATTGTAAAATTTAAATTTGACACAAGTACACATGTATCTTGTTTCTTAGACATCAGTCAGTCTCTCTTACGTCCTCTGGCAGTCCCCCCCTTAATGCGCCTTCGACTCCATTTTCTAGAATCAATTCACGTTTTGTTAGTAAGATACGATTTTACTGAATCCTGCAAGTAAGTTTTTCAGCTGCCAAAATAAATTAATGGACAAATCTGCAAACAGTAATTTCACGTGAAATTACTTGTGCAAATGTCCTTGGTCAAAAAAAAAAAGTTCACAAGACTAACTTGTATATGCTCGTACACAGGGTTGTTTGTTTTTTGTTTTAAAAAATGCAATTGACCAAATCTGCATAAAAAAACAAATTACTTTTTGTCCTATGTAATTTATTAAATTTATAATTTTTTGATTGAATTTATAACTCGTTAATAATAGAGTTAATTTTAGTATCGATAAGTTATAAATTTATTAATACCAACAATAGATTTTTAAACAGTAAAAAGTAACGTGAGTTTTTTAAAAAATATGATATACTTCTTATATGTAAATAAAAACAACTTTGTAATCAAATTGTACTCTTAAGTCATTACAAATAAACTATTGGCTCAGTTACAGAAGAAAAAAAAACACTAGCCAGTGGGACTATTTGTCCAAATATTATGGGTTCAAATGCAATAAAAAAACTTGTTGAAAGAAAAATAAAAAAATTGTTAATACTATAATCACTAAAGTGATCATTCACTCTTTAAAAAGAAAAAGAACTAGAGTTATAAGTAATACTTAAAGGGCTGAACAACCCAGATTTAGCTGAATCTACTATTTATTATCCAAACCATACCATCAAAGATGAACATCCCAAGATCACTTTTATTTTTTTTCCCTTGCCCCCTCCAATCTTGCAATGGTTTAGTTAAAAAATATATAGCAACTGGCTATGAAGGGACTTGATAAATGATGAGTAGATTTTTTTTTTTGGTGTGTGATGACTGGGAAACTAAAATGATCCAATAAAACATATTGTGGCATATGCTAGATAAACAGGCTGTTCTTGGCTGCGAAATTAGATATATTCATTACTGCAAACGAGTTTCATACACAAATTAACCATCTACCCCAGATTGCAGATGTAACTTATTCTCAAGTCTTAGCTTACATGACACAACAATACAGAAACTCACTGACTACATGCACATGAATTTGTCTAGATTATGCCATTTTCACCCTGCACTCCAGTTACAGCTTGCTGCAAAAGAACATTGGAACAACAGAACAAAAATGTTGGATTTTGTAAACTGAACTGACAGATCAAATGTGAAGGTAGGTT
>CAODLS011187814.1:0-16504 GCA_948243855.1 Flueggea neowawraea
ATATATATATATATATGTATATGTGTGTGTGTGTGTGCATACATATACATACATAAATATATATATGTACGTGTGTGTGCATATATATGCGTGTATACATATATATGTATATATATATGTATACATACATACATATATATATATATATATATACATAATTTTCGGTTCTAGTTTCGGTTCTTTGGTTCTGATATTGCTTAAGATCCATACCCGAACCAAATAAAAATTACTGTTTAGTTCGGTTCGGAGGAGTCAAAAGTCAACAGTTTATTTTGGTTTCAGTTCGGTTCAGTTATCTCCAGGACTCGTACTCAGCCCTAATGTAAAACCCAACATAATGGTATAAAAAAGGTTAAGTTCGATTCGGTTCAGTTAGGTTTGGTTTGGTTCGGTTTGGTTTTTGAACAGATAAAACCGCAACTGAACCGAACCTTTCGGTTTTGACAATTCCTCATCTACATCCACTCAGTTGGCTTCGGTTTCATTGTCGGTTCTGTTTAAAACAGTTAGGTTTGGTCGGTTTTTTATTCACCCCTACCGTTTACCTTGACCAAATCAAATTCTCACAAAAACAAATCTTTTATGGATACACATTTTATATCAGCCAGCTGCCATCTTAGCCTCTTGCACCCAACAAAGCACACACACTCCACGTATCAATCAAGCACAAAAATGTCAACAATTAGGAGTTTGGACCATTACATATTGCGATTAAGGGTTCGGACTTTGGTGAACACCACCAAAATTCGCATCTCGTCGGCTGCTGTTGGAGTATTTTATAGATGTTTAACACGTAAATTCTACTGTAAATTTTAAAGAGATCTGTAAGTTCTTCTTAATCCTGAGATAGAGACACCTTTCTTACTCCTAAACTTATTATGATCAGACATATTAATTAAAAATATATAATCATTCTGTGATTTTAGGTCTTATAATTCATGTACGCACAACAAAAAGAAAAGATATATGTAACTTTCAGTACATCAATCCAATATGGAATAAAAACCTGATTTTGTCACCAACTGTCTTCAAGAATTATTTTTTTTGCTATAACTAATCAAAAGTCACTAACAAAACTACAATTGGATCCTTGTTTTGTTCGTTTCCTTGCAAATGAAGACAATATTTTCATACTGACGTTGACAAATTGGATCCTTCTATAAGATTGTGGCTCTGATACTAACCGCATCGTTAGTAAAGGTTTCATAATATTACCATACCGTCCTTCCAGGAAGCATCCTTTGTTATATCATTCACACAATTGGTTACGTAAATTGCAATTAATCAAATTTAAGCAATAAATTAGGATGTAACGTTTTCTTGCACTTCATTAAATTGAAGCATACACAGAACATGTGTATACTTAATAAAAAATTATGGCTAAGGAGTATATATATACATAGCATCTTAGTGCAAAAATTAAAAACATCTACTTAGTGTTATTTACTATGTCATTGTAAATAAGGCTGTTTGATTTAAAGTATTTTCACATAGCATGCTGTGATTCTCAAAAGACATGTCATTGTCTCTATTTTTTTTATTATGTCATCTATTAACCTATAATTTATATCTGCTATCTACCGTTCATTCAATCAAAATTAAACACGTCATATTATATTGCGTATCAATATATGTATCAAATACCATTCTTCACAGTATAGTTAAAGGAGTCGCTCGAGCAATTCATTAGCAGTCATTTCTTTTTCTTCTGAAAAAAAGAAGAGAAAAATAAAACAGAAATAGAGAAATAGAGTGGTCAATACTCAATCTTGAACCAATAAGACACGTAGTACATATGTGAAACTTGTATTGTATATGTTTAACGACCATTACAAGAGTCTGTAAGTCTTCAATTGATTACTTGCATTTGTGGTTTAACTATATGAAGATTATTCTAGGTGAATTTATTTGAATTCCTGCCAAGAAAGATCTTATAAAAGGACAGAGAAGGAAAAAACATCATCTTGAGATTTTACATGACCTAAGACACACCATGACAAAGTTGACTTGGTATTTGTTTTTATTAATTGAAAATGTGATGTAGACAGTGGCACGGCTAAGATTCTGACTAAATTTGGGTCGAATCTGTTTAGTCAAAATTTCGACTACTATGATGTCGAGGAAAACTTGAGGCATGAGAGGCAATTACTATTTCAGCATCACTAAGCCAACATTTAGACAACACACAGCTACGTGCAAAATAACTATGAAATTCTCCACATTATATCATCAGTGTACCTTTCTTAAAATATATAATTGACCAAGACCGAAAAAGTACAACAAAGAATGGAAAGTTGTGGACATTTAAACTTCTTATAAATAATTGAGCTGCAAGAAATCCTCCATTTTCCTCTAAATTAACAATCTTCCCAAGTTTTTGTTAACTCAGTAAGGCAATGTGCGGAGACAGAATACTCTTATTTATTTATTTTTTCCACAGGAAAACAAAGAAGATCAATGCCAAAAAACTCTTCCAGTAATTCTGATACCATCACAATATTGACAAATAAGCTCCTAAACAATAATATCTTGACTTAAACCCTCTTTGCTACCTTCATCATGTTTTATGTTTGTTGTTGCCTCGGAAAATACATAACAATAATGATAAATACTTGAATACTTTAGAATCGTTAACGTCGTCACAAGACCTAAAAACATAGAACATGATGAGGTCGGGATGCTCCCCAAGAGAGCTTCTGACGCTCAAATCAGTAAAAATTTTAGTAGAATATTAGTGTGTGTAAAGAGTAGAGCATGCTCTGGAAGTGTTTGTCATGTCTATTTATAGAGTGATGAGAATGAATGTTGATATTCTGTAACGTCTCCTCATTGATAGTAAGCTGTAACATTTCCATTTCTACTTCGAGACTAAATACACTTAATGACATTCTTACTTATGTTATATCAATTGTTTTCCACTATTTTTTTTTTCAGATTTTTTGAAAATAAGAGTACATGGGGTGAGGGCTTTACTGAGATTATTTTCTAGAATGTGGAGTAGTTTTTAATTTACCAGAAGTTTAGGTCCTCAATGGATGTTTGCTGTGCAGCCAGTGAGTTGACTCAAACTGCCGACGCGGGACCGTCTATCTCTAGCTCTTCTTTCTAATTTGACGCCACCTTATTCAATTGATTTCTTTCGCAATTTTCTTCCTTTTTCTGATTTGATTTCATTTTGGCCCAAAAATTCAAACACGAATTAAACGTGGATTTGCTCCCAAATTGACAAATAATTTTTGCTTCCAGATTCAATTCATTCAATAACTGAATAATTTTTTAGAAATTGAATTGATTATACGTGAATCAAATGCTTGATTGGCTCCCAAATTCAATTATTTTATTTCCAACTTGATTTCCTTCCAGATTTTGTGGCACATTCGAATCTTCCAACTAAAATTTATCACGTTAATGACTGAATTCACCTCCCTTTGTTTCATATTTGCTTGATTTCCAGCATTGCTTCTGATTCAATTTATTCCCATTGAAACCTCTTAGTAATGACCTTGCTTGTTTAGCTTCCTAATTCGTTCGCACCCAAGATTTGATGCCAACCAATTTGATTTGCTCTGCTCTTAATCATCTATTTATTCCTTTCTCATTATTCAACAATTCCTTTTTCTCTTCTCGAAAAGAGACGTGTGTCTGATTTAAAAAAAAAAAGAAGAAGAGACTTTTGTCTTGCTCTCCTATGTATCTACTGTTCCTTCTCTTTTTTTCTTTTTCTTTTCGATTACCTTTGTGAGGCTTGCCTCTGCTTCGTCCAATGTCCATCTTTTTTTTCCCCCTCTGTTTCGCTTTTTGTTTCATTTGTTTTTCCTTCCTCGAATATCTCCTTCACTGCACCGTTCATTGCATCAAAGCAAACCATGCATGTGTCCAGAATAATCATGGCACTGTTGTTGTTTTTCTCTTTTTAACTTGCATGCATGCATGTTTATTTTGGTTAGCGACCCAACTGAAAATCCAAAACAATGCATGCACTATTGTTGTGGCTTGTTCCGTCTGTTGACTTGGATTTATATATTGGTTTTTGTTGTGTTTTTTTGCAGGCTACTCCTCTTCAAGACGACGCGCCGTTTGAGATGTTCCAGAGACGATGCGCCATTCGAGAGGTTCTAGAGAACTTACTATTGCTGTTATGAGCCAAACCATTTGCCATTGTTGTTATGAACCATACCACTTGTTATTGCCATTGTGGATCAGATCACTTGCCGTTGCTGTTGTGGACCAAACCACTTACCGTTGTTTGGAGGATTCATTACCCTCACCACTATTCGGGTGTTTAGATGCCACATTTGAAGAATTCATCACCCTTATTACCAGGTGGGCGTTTAGAATTCAAGGGCTGCTTTTGAATAACTTCATTCTCACCATCACGTGAGTATTCAGGAGCCACTTCTTAATGGCTCGTAATACCTTGATGGATTGTGGGTTATGGCTCGGGGCTCATGGTTCGTGACCTCGTCGAGCTCACCAACTTGCGGAGTTCATCGACTTGCCTTGCCAAGCTCATCAACTCGCAAAGTTCTTCATCACCAAGTCACCTTGCAAAGTTCACTATCTTCACTTCACATCGTGCAGTTCGTGATCTACATTCCATCTCGTGAAGTTTGTCATCCACTCCACTTCGTGAAGTTCACCATCTACTCGTGGAGTTCACCTCCTCGTGAGGTTTTGCATCTCGACCCTACTTTGTAGAGTTCACCATCTCCTTATGGAGTTCATCATTTTGATCTCTCCTTACAAAGTTTACCATCTCCTCGTAGGGTTCATCATTTCGACGCCGCCTCATGGAGTTCACCATTTTGGATTCAATATATCAACCCCACCTAGCGGAGTTTACCAACTCGAAAAGTCCACTGGTTCGTGAGATTCAATATCCTGACCCCACCTTGTGAAGTTCGCCATCTCTTCATGAGTTTCAACATCTCGACTCTAACTCACGGAGTTTGTCATCCTACCATGCTAATGAAATCCTAATATGACAATCCAAGAGGAGGGGTGAATTAGATTTCTTGCTAAAGTTAAATCTTTTTTGAAATATTTTTGTAGGTTTTGCAAAACAAAACAGTGTATAAATCCAAAACACTACCACACGAGAATGAAATAAAAGAGAGTAAAGGATAGAGAAACAAAGTCCAATTTTTATAGTGGTTCGGTCCTCTTTGACCTACGTCCGCTCCTCTAGCTCACTAGAGAGTTTGAATCCACTAAACTTCCTCATTTTCGGGTGGAGGTAAACCGTTTACAACCTCTTGTTTTTTAGGCTCACAAAAAATCTTCAACACCTTGTTTTTACCGACCAAAATAAGAAATCCAAACTTCTTTGTTTTTCAAGGAATTAAACAAAGTAAACCTATCATTTCCTCAAGTTTTACAACCAAAACTTGATTAGAACAATATTCTCAAATCGAAACAATATTCTTATGCCAACTTAGTAAACAAATAGCAAATCAACAGCTCAGTTGGCAAGTAAGAACTCAAGAACATAATAAGAGATATTCGAGAAATAAAATAACAAAGCTTGGGCACTCTCAATTTTTTTTTTACCTCATGACTGGAGACGTCTATTTATAGATAGTCTCCAAAAACTAGCCGTTGTAAATGTCAAGATAGTTGTTGTGAGAGAGTTGCAAAATGCTGAAATTACTGATGTCAGCCTGTATTATGTGCGTACCACTGGTTCTACGTGCGTATTTCCTGATTTCATCAGAGGTCTACGTGCATCGTTCTTCCTTCTGCATGCTTTGGACAAATTCCAGTAACCACTGCTTGATATCATGTACTAGCTACGTGCTTAGATACCTCATTTGTGTGCGTACGCTTGAATACTGCGTGCGTTGCACTGAGTTCTATGTGTCGTGTCTTCAAAAATCACATCTTTGATTTTTCACGTGACTGTATCAGAGAATTTTCAAATTTGAAATAACGAGGAGCGTCTTGTATTTGTCAGGTAGTCAAGCTCATCTCGCCTGACATCTTAGCAAGCCTTGCTCTATGCGTGGCTCTCTGTGTTGACATTATATGAGTCTATGTCAAAGAATATTTCCCTTTTTGAAATTCTGACACACTGCAACAGAATTTTGCTTTATTTCAGTCAGATGTCATCTTCAATCTACGTGCGCTGATCACTTTGCTACGTGCATAACATAGGCTTCTCAAAGATGTGTCTTTTGCTCTTTTACACATACTTCACTGATGTAAAATGTGACAAGACTTGTCTCGTGAGTCCTTCTCATTTTGCATAATGATCCTATCTACATGCATAGACCAAGGTCCAACATGCGTAGTATCGAGTGCTCAATAATCCATTAGACACCATAGCATCCTCTTCTGTCGCCCTCAACCTCCACCCTTTCTTCCATCCTCGTCCGCTCTCCTCTCTCTATTCTCTGTTCTCTCATTGCGGCTGTGTTGCCTTTTTCTCTTCCCAGATCTGTTCTCTGTCCTCGTCCACCTTCAACAAGTCAATTTTGTCATTTTGTTGTCATTTTCTCTTTCAGATCTGGCACTGACAACGAGAAGTGTTGTAGATATGTGTCATATTGATCTAACAGAGGATCCAAATTGCTCATAGTCGTCAGAAGAGATACGCTGATCCAAAGCGTAAACATTTGGAATTTGCGGTTGATGTCCATGTATTTCTCAAAGTATCGCCAATGAATGGTGTCATGAGATTTGGGAAGAAGGGCAAGTTGAGCCCGAGATACATTGGTCCATTTGAGGTTACCGACCGAGTTGGGGTCCTGGCTTATGAGTTGGCTCTACCCCCCAGTTTGTTTCTGTTCATCCAGTGTTCCACGTATCGCTTCTGTGAAAGTATGTCTCTAATCCGTCGCATATTCTGGCACCATAATCAGTCGAGGTTAGACTCGACTTATCTTATGATGAGACTCTAGTTTGGATTGTTGACCGACAAGTCAAGAGACTCCGGAACAAAGAGATTGTTTCGGTAAAGGTGATTTGGAGACACCATTCTGTAGGGGAGGTCACTTGGGAGGCCGAGGATGAGATGCGGCGTATATATTCACACATTTTTGGCTCTACAGATTCATAGGTTGGTACCTTCTATCTTTACCTCTGTTCATGCATATCCACATTGTTATACTGCATGCTCTGCTCATTTTTGCACGTCGGGTTTGAGTGAGTGTGAGCTTTGTTAGTTAGTTAGCCGAGAGTTAGTTAAGCGGTTAATGTTCGGCTCTTTGTTTTGGAGACTTAGGGTTGGTCTTAATTGTGTCTGGCTTGTTTTGAAATTTGAGGACGAATTTCTTTTGAGGGGGGAAGTATGTAATATCCCTCCCATTTTGAATAGGATTCCTGTAGCTTTCTAACCAAGTTCAATTTGATCTTGAGGATAATCGGACGTATATTCGAGGATTAGGTGCTATCAAATCTCGAGGGAGGTCCGATACACGTTGGAAAGTGTGAAACGTTAAGTATGTGATTTGAGAGTGAACAATGTGCATTGACTTGAGTACAACATGTGTTTTCGAGTGAGGAAGACGTACGTTATCTGGAAATGCAGCATAACTTGTGTTGGCTTGGTACAACGTACGTTATCTGAGATGCGAGGATGATCGACGTACGTTGCCATGATACGACGTACGTTGAGTTGTGTTTCTTCGAATCTGTGGCTACTGGACGCTTCACAACGTGTGTTGTGAGGTACGGCGTATGCTGTGCACGACCACAACGTACGTTGAGCTTGTGTATGACGTACATCGCCTTTGTATTTGTCGAAACGATGCATTTTTATCTGCAACTCTTAAAACGGCCAAAACTCGACTCCTTCCGTCATTTTCTCACTCAAATATCTCTCAATCGGTCTGAAGCGCTCTCACATTGGTTCCCCAACGTTCCTATCCATTTCTGAGGTAAGATTACATCTCTTTATTCATTTGTAACTCATTTTCATGCATTGATTCATGAAAATGCATTTTAGGTCGAAAATGAAATGGGTTTCAATTTTTGGATGATTCGTGATGAATGGATGTTAGAGGATATTAGAATAGGTTAGATGGGACTTGAATGATCATGATTCAAGCTTTGAATCAAGAGATTTGGTGACTTTTTGAATAAACTAGAGTTTGGTTCGGGTTTTGATGATTTTAGCATGAATGAGAGTTTTTCTGTCAAATTTGAGGTTGGATTCATATTCAGGAGATCGATTAGAGTCAGGATACATGATTGGTTTTGATATTTATCAGTTGCATAGAGAGTTTACTATTTTTGAGAATAAATTTATGGTATTAGATAGTTTTGTAAATTTCTTGAAAGTTAACTATAGATTTGTAATTTTGAAGAATTAGACTAATTTGCGATTTTTGATAGTTTGAGATAGAATTTGAGGGTTCTGACTTATGGATGTTTAGTCGGTAATCCCAACAGTCTTTGAGGATTGTTTTGCAATTTGTCGAGTCTCGAAGACTAAAACATAATATTACACTGTCGGAGACCAAACTGTAATTTTATGTAGATTTTGTATTTTGGGTCGAGGGTGATGGATTCACTCTCGAGGTATATTTTCAGTGACTCCAAAGGTCAACATTTGCATTTGCATATCATACATTGATATCGCCACAATACCACATTTTGATATTTGTTATGCCTATGTTTGTTACAGCTCCGTATGTCTGCCAACACGAGCAGTCATCCACTGGCGGTATTTGACCGGGTCCTCAGTATTGGATACCAGGTGAGTGAAGTGGCAGCTTCAGACACATATACTGTGTCTTCAAAAATTGAGTATGTTATTTTAATATGTCTGACTATGATATGAAATGGACTAATAATTATTGGGTTAATTAATAATCAAGATTTTGTGATTATTAATAACCAATGTTTTGCACTGGAACTCTAAATATATATTGGTAAACATATATACAAGAGTATTTTGTATAAGATGGAATAAAGGAAAATATGATGCATGATTGGTTGTGCAATACTATATATATAACACTTTGACATGAGGATACCTAGCTACGGGGTACGTAGTCTTTGTTATACCAATGCTCTGTCAAGGCCCTAGTTACCAGGGTAATGGGGTGACCGTATATTCGGCCAGATATACGAGTTTATTGAGCAGTCAGGTGGCGGAGTCCACACTGCTATTATTGATATTGATACTGGTCTCGTACTATGAATCCGTCTATATATATATATATTGTATGAATGCATGTTGTATGATATGGATGCTAACGTTTTGGAAAACAAATTTCAGAAAATATATTATGTATGTAGTGTGTATATTATATGGTATCTATGCATACTCGTGTGTGGTACTTTTAAAGGGTTTTCAAAACAATTTTTGTGAGGCGTGGAGCCAATCTGGAGTGTCATTTTCTCATTAGAGATTCTTACCCCTTTTTCTTCTATTGTTTATGTTAAACCTCTTTTACAGGTGACATTTTGGACACTCAACATCTGATCTGTACCTCGATCATAGTGAGGCACCTTTTGACTATAGTGAGTGCCCCTTGTCCGGACTCTACTTTTTCAGTTAATAGAGCTCCACATCAGGCTACTGTTGGGATACTGGGCTACACACTTTTGTATTTTGGGATATTCTCTGATGATTTTATATTTTCATTGATATATTTTTTTATATATTGTATATATATATATATATGGTTTTCTTTCATTTATAAACATTTTTTATAAATGTTTTTAATAAATATTTGGATAAGTTGGGTAGATGTCTGTATACTGAGGCTTGTACGAGACGGGTCGGGCTCCCATACACGGTTCGCCTCGTAAGCCTGTCACGGGCCCGACTATGGGTCTTGACAATCTAGTTTGATGTGTGTTGCAATGGAGGTTGATGTATGTTGGTGTGTGTTGCACCAAATGCCATGGACGGCAAAGAAAAGATTTGAGTTGTAGATCTGTTTGATATAAATTGGTTTTTGATTGGTTATATGAACTGTTTGATATGAACTTGTTTGATACGAAGAGTGCTAATAATCTGACACTGCATTTAAAAAATAAAAGTGTTGATTGAACTTTAACAAATTTAGATTTTTATTAGAAAAATCTAAATTGATGGCTATACGAGTTTGATAATTTTTGATGAATATGGGATTTATTTTGAATATCATAGATTTGACTATAATTTTGGATGTTAAATTCCAGGCTTTGGTGTGGACGACGATAGAGTTCGCTTTGAAGACCTTTTGTATACATTTTGAAGACCTTCGAAACCCTTTTAAGACCTTCTAATGACCTTCAAATACCTTCTATGAAGACCTTTAAAGACTTTTTGTAAATATTTAAATAAATTTATATATGCTAAATTAATTACTATTAAATAAATTAAAATTTATAAATATTGTGTACATCGAATATATATATGCAAATAATTCAGCTTTATTTAAAAAAAATACGCTGAAAATTTATTAAATCAATTTTTTTAAAAAAAAATTGTGAACTCTCTTTCGAAGACTTTGGAGACTTTTGAAGACTTTCTAGAGACATTTGGAAAATCAGATAATTTTTTAGTTAGAATTCATTTTGTCGTGAAAAAGTTAATTTATCATGCAAATATCTCGATTTCTCGCGAATATGGTATTTGTTAAATTCAGTTTTTTTGTCATTTTTTCAAAATTAGAATCTTGGATGGTATTTGTCAAAATTAGTATTTATTTTACTAATAAAGTGTGATTTTCCCCCACATATTAGTAAGTGAGGGTCTCATTTGTGCAATCACACAAAAACAAGAGAGAAATTTCTGCTATTGGTTCCAACTCGTCTAGCCTTTTCTAATCAACGGTTGAGGATCCATTGGTTGTTTGATCGTCCTAATGTTTGGCGGGTTTGTTCATCTCGATGTGTTCTTTTATATGAATGGTGGAGATTGGATGTTGACGGTTGGTTTGTGAGTAAGAGTGTCAAGAATAGAAGCTGTCTGGGTTGATATTCAGCATTGACGAGTTTGATCAAACTCCAAGGTTGGAATGCTTTCTATAGTCGGATTGAGCTGGTTTTTGGTCAATATTTGAATGACATTTGGAAATTTATGTTGAATGGTGGAGATCATATTTTGAGGTCAGGAAGATCTTTGTTTATTCTCAGAAAACAACGTCTTTTGTTAGTTTTCTTTACACACGTCTTGTTACTTTTGTTTTTAGGAGTTGTGGTTGTCTTTATGGTTGCTTGAGGTACTTGTTGACATATTTTGCTTCTACAAACATTTTTGAGTTATGGTGGAGCCTTTTATTTGAACTGAAGAGATGTCTCGTAGTTTTTATCCTTTACTTGGAAGGATTTTTTCACGTTAAAAAATTGTCACACTTATTTTGTGCGTGTGTTGTGATTAATTTATATTTTGGAATGTTCTATATTTGCTTTTCTTATTTAGTCAAATGGGAAATGAATTTGTAGGATTATTTTTGGGCATTGTTGTGTTGCCTCCTTTACCTAACAGGTCATGGCACCAAAACTGCAAAATAAACAACATCAGTCAAGTTAGTTAAGAATAGACATTCGTCACGCCGTGTGCCAAACGATGAAAAAATGAAATATATTCTGCTTTTGAGAGCATTTATAATTGGAAGCGTCATACTTTGTTTGGAGCAAATCTTTGCCTAACGTTATTTAAAATGCACTTAACATAAACAATGAAAAATTTGATTGTAACTTCAAACACTCGTTTAACAAATCAGCATCTTTGAGGCCGTTTAGTTCATTTTTGGATAAATAAAGACGATAACAAGAATAATTGAGTACATACTGTTTCACTGACACACAAAAGGAATGGCTGTTACCATAGAAATATTCTCATTCAGCCTCTTTAGTTCCAAATTTCATTATATGACGAAATAACAAATTATTATGCAACATAACTGTGAGTCTGAAAAGGAAAAAGGAAAAGGAGGAAAAAAAAAAAAGCAAGAGAGCTCTAATGGGTCCGTGATGAATTGAAAATATAAGCATGAAATGGTTTTTGTAAATAACTTGCGATGCTAGTAAGATGACAAACTGATATTCAAATGATAATAAAGAAGAGGATGAATCAGTATCAGAAGCCAGCAGGAAGCAATCATGAGCAGCTGTTGGTATTACTGGCACAAAATACCAGATTGATAATCATCTATCCACCTTAAATGTCCACATCTCCCAGAGAAGGAAAAAAAAGAAAAAAAAAACTTAAGTAGCAGTAATGACAGAGATTACAGATCATACAGAAATTAAAAGGTTGGTCTAGAAGTCTTCACTGATGTCACTCCTCTCTTGAAGCAGGATCTATTCCACCTGATGGGCTGTCGGCAAAATACTCATGGTGCTTCACATTTAAACTGTACTGCTCAGACCACGGTAAAAGAACAAACACAATTACAAATAGAAACCAATACAATGGAACACCAAAGAATAGCGAACTTTGAGTCAACTAATACACAAGCAAGTGCATATTTGATGCACACTTAGGATCCTTGAAAGAAGTTAAGGATTTTCACCTTATAGATTAACTAAAAAGTTCAACTTCTAATGAACAATATGTATCAAGGAAAACAAAGAAAACTTACAATTGTTGCAGACATCAGAAAATACAATTCCTACTAAGAAATTAACTAGAAACTTGGATTTTTGGCATGATAATTGGCTTGGCAAATCGGTGGTGGATATCTTAAACGTCCCTAAAAATGCCCACAAGCAATTGCATAATCGAGTTTCAGAATTTTGCTTGGGGACTTGGAGCTTGCCCCCTTAATTTTTGGTAGCTTTTCCGGCTCTAGCCACAACAATTTTGGAAACAAAAATTTGCCAATTTGAAAATGACAGGTTGGTGTGGATGGGCAATTCTTCAAGCAATGTTACTTGCAAAGGTGTTCTTAATCAGTTAGAACATTCAGGCCACCCTATTCCATGGAGCAAGCATATATGGAAGCATTGTCTCCCTCCCTCTGGATCCATGCTCTGTTGGCGCCTATTTCATGGGAAGTTACCAGCTGATGATGTTTTGCGTAATCGAGGTATGTTTATTGTTTCTGCTTGTAAGCTGTGTGGTGTAGCATATGAAACTTCTCAACATATCTTTATTGATTGCCCCTATTCCAAGAGAGTTTGGCAAGCTATTGGTGACTTCTTTGGAGTAACTCTGTGTTCTTCCTCTACTTTAACGCCGGTGGATATTTTCCTGCATGCCATGCAAAATAATTTTAGTTCTCAAATTCGAGCTCCCCTTCAGACAGCCATTACATCGGCTTTTTGGGCTATTTGGTATGCCCGCAACCAGTTGGTTTTCGAAGATAGAATCATATCTGTTTTTGCAAATATTAGAGGTGTTCTGAAAGTTGTTGAATGTAACCTATTTCAAGTTAGTTGTATGAATAATTCACAACAGGAGCTACTTATTCTTCACAAATTGGGCATCAAGGGGTCGATATGTAAGGCTTCTAAAATTATTGTTGTAAGGTGGTGTCCTCCTCCGCCTACGTGGATTAAAGTCAATACTAACGGGGCTACTACGAGCTCGCCTGGAATTGGTGGAGCAGATGGGGTGTTTAGAACTTGCAGGGGATTTGTTAAAGGATGTTTTACTTTGCCTTTGAGGTCTTGCTATGTTTTAGAAGTTATGTGCTGTTATTTATGCCATTAATAAGGCTCATCAATATGGATGGAATCGTATCTGGTAAGAAAGTGATTCGACTCATGTAGTCGATTTACTTCTTAAAAAGAGTCTGGATGTGCCATGGACAATGCTCCCTGACTGGTCTAAGTGCATTCATCAGCTGTCAAGTATGCAGTTTCGAATTTCACATATTTTTTGAGAAGATAATATATGGTAGTGGATAAATTGCCAAAGGAAGCTGTTCAAAAAAGGATCAAGAACTGGTGGTTTGCTGCACCTGACTTTTGCTCTTCCTTAGTTGCTTTTTATGGGCAAGGAAAATTTCAGATTTGTTTCGTATCATATCATGTTTTCTTTCATTGCTCGTATGGGTTGTAATTTCTAGATTCTCCTTGTAAACTCTTTATTGGTTTTCTCTTTTTAATTTGATTTACGAGCTCTCGAATATGAAGAGGTTGTTAAAGGGGTGCTGTCACAACCCATAGTGGGGCCCGTAACCGGCGTACGAGGCAGACCGTCTGTGAAAACCCGATCTATCCCGCACAAACCTCTGTGATCAGATATACTACCCGACTTATCAAATTATTTATTTAAAATATTTATAAAAGCATTTATAAATGAAGTAAATCATATATATATATATATATATATATATATATAGTATATCAAAAAAATATCAGTTAAAATATAAATCATCAGAGTAAACCCCAAAATACAAAATGAAGCTCAATATCCCATCAGTAACCTAGTGTGGAGCTCTATGACATAGCAAAGTAGAGTCTCGAACGAGGACACTCACTATAGTGAAGAAGCGCTTCACTAGGTCTGATGTACGAGTTAGATGTTGTGCATCCAAAAGATGTTACCTGCGAACAAAAGTATAACATGGACAACAGAAGAAAAAGGGTAAGATTCCATAGTGAGGAAACAGCATGTCAGACCGCCTCGTACGTGCCTCACAAAGACTAGTTTGAAATCTTTTTCAAACTACCGCACACATATATAGATACCATATAGTATACACACTATATACGTAATACCTTTGCTGAAATCGTTTTACCAAAACGTTCGCATTCATATCATACAACATGCATTCAAACAATATATACGTATATTTAAGGATTCATAGTACGAGACCAGTATTAATATCAATATAGTAGTGTGGACTCTGCCACCTGACTGCTCAATAAACGCGTGTATCTGGCCGGATACACGATCATCTTATTACCCCGATAACTAGGGCCTTGACAAAGTATTGGTATACCAAAGGCTACGTACTCTGTAGCCGGGTGTCCCCATATTCTGTGTGATACATACATAGTATTTCACATACAATCATGCAATATCTTTTCCTTTATTCTATTATTTACAGAATGCTATTGTATATATATACCCATATATACTTTAATTTCCATATCAAAACATTGGTTAATAATAATCACATACCCAAATTATTAATTAACCCAATACTTATTAGTCAATTTATGTCACAGCCAGACATATCAAAAGTAGTATACTTAATTTTGAAGACACAACATATGTGTCTGAATCTGCTATTTCACTCACCTGGTATCCAAAGAAATGGATCTAGTCAAATATCGTTCGCGGCTGGCTGCTCCTGTTGGCAGGCACATTGAGCTGTACATATACAGTCATAGCAAATATCAATATGTGGTACTGTGGCGGTACCGATGCATGGTATGCAAATGCAAATGCTGACTAAATCTCGATGACATCGAGAACTTATGCCACAATACCCAAACTCTCATTTCAATCTATACCCGATTGATCAAACACTCATATTGGCTGCAATCAGCCTCTCAAGCAAGGATCTAGCCTCAGATACTACAAACAACCTTAAAATCATCAAGAATCCAAATTCCCAAATTCGAATTTCTTGACCCACTCGACACAAATTGCCAAATCTTGACACCCAACGTCAGATCTATGTATTTCTAACACCTATCTATCATAATACATCAGATACAACTCCAGATCTAATGAGAAATCTACCAAAATCCAGAACCCTAGCTTGGATCAAACCCATTTCGTTCAAACACAAAATCCTTGGAAATCAAAGCTAGAATCCTATGGTTACAACCTTAACCAAGCTTAATCTACCCATATTTAACTTCTTTTACAACAAAAAAGTAAGATCTGAACAAAATCCCAAAATTCTTTCAAAACTCTAGATGAACAAATATGAGATGAGATGACGAAAATAAGAGATCAAATAATGATTCTTACCTTCAGAATCGCAACGGAAGTGCTGAGGAGTGATTGCAAGTGCAGAGGAGTAGTTGAGAGAGTGATTTCGGTGGTTGAGATGAGTTATGATAGAAGAGTCGTAGGTGGGTGTATTTATAGACCTTCGGAACTGAAACATGGCATTTCATTTAATGCCCGCGGAAAAGGCCCATCTACGAAGGTTGAACCTTCCTCTACGCACGTTGACCGAGTACTACATGCATAGATGAAGCTCCTGTGTGCGTAGACGCAGATCTGGCGACCTTTCCCTCACGGATCCAGGATCAACGTGCGCACCACTTAGTGCTATTCACGTAGATCACCATGCTCACCATGGTTCCAAGTCCAAATCATGTCCTAAGTGCGCGGACGTCTCCAACGCATACAGACGTGAGTAGGCACATTCACGGTCTGGATCAGACATCCATCTACGCACGTAGTACAATCACCTACGCACGTAGACGACCCCCTGACCTCAATCTATGCACGTAGAACGCTCCTCAATGCACACAGATGACCTGCTATGTGCTTTGCACACATAAACCACCTCCAAACATTCTCGATTGAAGTTTAACACCTCGGAACCCCGAATTTCCCTGAAGTCTTGACGGAATACCATCAAATTCTGGTAAAAACAAACGAGATATTACATACTCCCCCTCAAAAGAAATTCGTCCCTGAATTTCC
>CAODLS011187866.1:0-16112 GCA_948243855.1 Flueggea neowawraea
GTGGATTAAGGTTAGAAAAACATAGTTGAGCTTGAGTTTGAAAGATTTGATGAGTTCTTTGAATGGGTTAGGGTTTGGACAAATTTGTAAATAGTTTTGATGATTTTGAGTTGTATTGATGAAATCAATTGTAGATTTGTGTTCAGGAGGTTGATAGAGGTTATGTAGGTGATTGAGAGTGATTTCTATTGGTTGAATCAGTGTTAGACGAATTCTAGAAATTCTGGGTATGTGTATAACTCGAGTTATATTTTGGCTAACTCGAGTTATTTGGGGTATGTATAACTCGAGTTATCACTTTGGCTAACTCGAGTTATCCATAGTTCTGATGGACCAAATAGTGTAATTTTGGTACTTTGTATATTTGTGATCTAATTCGCAATTTCTGAGAGATTGATGACTAATTTGGAGATTTGAACTTCTTGGAGGACTAGTAGGACCCTTTGAGGACTAATTGGAAAATTTTGAAAAGTTTGAGGACTAAAGCATACTTTTACAGAGGTCGGGGATCAAACTGTAATTTTATGTAGGTTTTAAATTTTGAGTCGAAAGTGATGGATTCACTTTCGGATTGAATTTTGAGCGACTTTGAGGGTTGCATATGCATGTGCACACATTTTGGGAAAACCACAGTACCAGTGTCTCATACATCATTATTTTTAATCCGTTATTATTTTTGATGTGTTGTTTCAGCTTCCTGCCCTTGTCAGCAGGATCAGCTTCCTGGCAATGGTACTGGGTCCTAGAGCTTTGGACATCCAGGTTAGATTTATGTGAATAAATATTCATTATTTGTTTTTGAAAAGAATTACATATAATATATATATATATATATATATATATGTTTTTGACCGTTTTTTATGCTGAATGCATGTATTGTTTTTGAGATAATGGTTTTTGATTGTGGGACACATTCGCTACGGGGTACGTAGCCTTTGGTATACCAATGTATGATATGACTCAGCTATCAGGGTTGTCGATAGCCATGTGCTCCAGCCCGACACATGATTTGTTACTGAATTAGTGGCAGAGTCCACAATCATTATTGAGGTGGTTGAGTGACATACTTCACACTACGATTGTTACCGGTTTCATAGTACTTATATATTGTTTTTGACTATGATACTAGTAGTATCATTTTTGTCAATGCGCATGTGGGTTGCCTTGGGTGTAAACGTTTGTGAAACGTGTTTCTGAAGTCATACTATGTATATAGTGTATATACATATATATATACATCTTATCATATACGTGCATGTGGTAGATTTCCAATGGTTTTCAAACCAGTCTTTGTGAGGCACGTATGAGGCACTCTGAAATATTGTCCCTCACTGGGTTTAACCCCCTTTGTTTTCCTGTGTTGCCTTGTTTTCATTTTACAGGTTGATTCGACTCGGCAACTTTTAGTATCTTCGCCCAGTGAGACCCAATATTTTTTGTTAGTAGCGCCCTCTTGGCCGGGCTACTTCATTGTTTTAGAGCTCCGCATCGAGATACTGTTGGGTTTTGGAGTCCGCTGTTTTGAGATTTTATGTTGAGGGTCTTGGATTTGCGATTTATCTCTTGTATTGATTTTTGATATATTTTATAATCATATATATATATATATATATATATATATATATATATATATATATATGATTTTCTTGAAAACAGTTTTATTAAAATGATTTAAATATATGGGCTTATAGTTTCTGTATCTTTTAGACTTGTGCGAAATGGACAAGGTTCCAACAGACGATTTACCTTGTAGGCCGGTCACGGTCCCTGGAATGGGTCGTGACGGATTTAATCAATCGACAATTATTAAAGACGAATTAGGAGTTTCCAAAATTGAAGCAAAAGTTGTTTTTAACTTTTGACTTTATAAGGAAAATAGTGCGGTCGGATTCTTTCAGTGCATATTCTAATGTCTCAAATTTCATAACATTATCTATCTTGAATGCTTTAGTTTTTACAACATATTCTTCTTTCCCTTAGCAACTATGTATGATCTAAATATGCCACAAATTTACTATTGGTTTAAGGTCACTAGCTAATATTGACTTAGAAGATGACACTACAAATGACATAGATAATGATTTTGAGCAAAACTTACCAATCAAAAGGATAGGTCATACGTATTGGGAAAATAACCATTAACATTTAAATCCAAAAATGTTGTTCACTCTTTGGGGAAAAATTACTTCTATTAATCATTATTTCTAGTCAATAAATATAATGGCAAATTTAATTTGCTATGGTACGTGGTTTGAAGTTGCAACTACACCAAATTAACCAGAGTCTTCGTTTCATGAATGATGGAGAGAGATTTGCTTCATGTAAGAATTTTCTTGAAGAGGTACGGCCAATTGTACCAACTCCAGCTCCTACCACTAATTAAAGTATACTAAATATTTGACATTAATTAATTAGAATATCACATTAAATATTAGGCTTGATTTATTAGTTGAATAAAAAATTACTTGATCAGTTTCTTGAGGTATAAAAATCAGAATGCAATTAAACCAATTAATTCAGATAATATATGTAAAAAGTGAGGGAATTTACGAGTGGACCAAGATGTTGCTTCCTTAGACATTAAAAAAGACAAACTAATTAAATAGGGAAATGATTTTTTTTTGTTAAATCAGATCTTTAGGGAAATGAATGATTTGTCAATTAATTATTAATTTCACAATAATTATATAATGAAAAATTAATTTTGTCGTATTGTAATAACCCATCATATAGGCAATTGAAACTGATAAGTCAAGTTAATTGTTATACAAAACCACATCAGATAAGTATAAAAAGATACAAAAGTTTTATAAGGACTTAATTAGCTATTTAAATCATCAAAACTTGAGTCCAATAGTTGTAGATTTTTTTAAGTATAGTGCATACATGTTTATACCAATCATGACATCAAGACCACTCCGCATGTTGAGCGTTCATGCCGAGTCGTAAAACATAATTTTGTGAGAAAAAAAGTTTTATTTTCCACCTTTATTCATGGAAAAAGAAAAAATGAATTATCATCGTGGGCATATCTATAGAAAGATGATGGAAAGCTTGTATAAATAGCTTTAACGCAGCTTATAGATAGGCATTGGTGAGTGTTACCTTTGCCATGAAACTTTGCTTTTAGTACCTTTATGAATAAAACGGGTGGTCGTCCCCATTTATTGCCCTAAATTTCTATTAGCTGACAGACAAAACACTCAACTAAACTCAACCTCATCACCTCCTAGGAGGTGATTTGGTGGAAATGAGCACTGTCTCAGTGTCTTCCACTCGGATTCGAGACATACTCGTTTTCCCGGTTGGCGTCGGATATCTCCGCGCCAATAGACTAACGTCATCTCTTAGCGAGTGTCGTAGTGAGTCTCCTTCGATTACCATCGAGCAAAGCAACATTCTATGGCGGAGAGTATTTGCCTGTATGATTGCGCCCAGCAGGGGTACGCCACTACCGGTAGCCCCCAACTCCCCTTTATGCTGACAAAAAAAAACTCAACCTCATCAACCCTAAATTGGATCTTTCATCATTGCTTCAATCTTGAGTTTCACTTTATACCATTTTAGTATCAACAAAGAGCAGTCATTGGTAAATTCAAGTGCTTGTTGTCCATTAGCATTTATCACGCTACAATTCAATTTCTCCTCCATTCCGACTTGATATATTCATTCTATTTCTATCACGGATTGGAGAAAAGTATAGTTTAATTTTCTTCAAACCAAACTACAGTTAATTTGGCTGAAAACATTAAATTTTAATTTTTTCCTAAAATACTCATGAATTGGAACTCGAAATTCTTAAAAAGAACTTAAAATTTAGTTGTATATGTTAATGAAATTTGTTGATGAAAGTGTGTTATTTAAATAAGTAAATTGTAGTGTAATTTCACAGCACTACTCTTTTAAATAGTAAATGAGCCTATAATTTAAAATAAACTGACTACCCCAAGTCAATTAACTTCACTAAATTGATATTTCAAAACCAATTTAAATACAATTACATTTACGCACTCTAACTGAATTCAACTAATTTATTAAGTGAATAAATTTAAATAAGCTGAATTTTATGGTTGGTACTAAAAATAGCTTGCACTTTGCAGTTTGTTAATTCAAATTTCTTTTTGAAAATTCTTATTAATTTCAAATTGTAGTCTTGCCTCCATTATCAAATAAACAAATTCAAATAATATATTTTTTTATCGGTCTCATTAGAAGCATGGCATACATTAAAACCCAACCCTCCCCGCCCTATAGTACTTCGAACTCGAGACATTTAGTTCCTTGGCGCCTTCACCAATTAGGTCAAGCACTAGAGGGCATATGCATCATATATAGTCTAGTATATCTATACACTGCAGGAGATCACCTATATATGCACATGATCAAAAACTATTTCACTCAGGTGACCTACTATAGCAAACCATCATCCTACAACTTGTTACATAAGTATATTTAGGAATTCTTTAACATGGACTGAATAGATCTATAAATGTATTATTATTGAGTATGTTAGGTTAAATATTGGGTCTAACAAGCTACATCTTCTGGCTTCATTGTAATTTTCAAGTCTCTATACATATCTTTTACATAAGCTTCGCACTGGAATAGCGTGTTCGATTTTTTAATATTAGAGATTTGATTGGCATGTTGAAGTTATAGAAAGGTAATTAATTACCTAATCAACAAGATACCATACATACATACATGTGTATATATATATACACACATGGGGATTTCCATGCGAAAGAGACATTTGATATACTCATCGATCTAAGCTATAATTAAACTTCTCACCGTAATTATAATTTGATGTACATACATCATGGATGAAAGATTCTAAAACTAGATTATTTTAATGAAGATGTTCTCACAGGAAACTTAAGGACATTTATTTTCTTCGTAAGAACAACATTTTTCTATGTATCAACTTTTTTATACGTCATTTTATTTGCTCTCACTAATAGTCGAATCTATAACTTCTAAGCACTAGAGTTTACTCCACTATTAATTAGTTACAAAGCCCATTAGTTTACATATTTTTTTTATTATCGAAAACTATAGTGAATCGATGCATATTTCTCCTTCAACTAAAATGTTTTAAACTCAATTAGATAAAGTTATATTGCATGTAAAGAACTCGACTCGAATTTAAATTTACTAATACTATTACTTTTATTTTTCTCAATAAATATTGGGGACTCCTTTCTAATCTTCAACAATTCTGGTGCAAAAATATTGGCTTATTATAATTATTCCAAAAAATATCTTGATAAACATTAGAGATGATAAATGTATATTAGCCTTCATATTTTATTTCTTTAATTTTATTTATTTGTTTCTATGTAGCTATTTCTCCCACCATGGGATCAAATAAATATAAAATGTTGTGAAACTTCTTAATTTTAGGAAAAAGTGATATAACTAAATATAATTTGTTAAATTTTCGATACATGCTAGTAGGTGTTTTCTACTTCATGGATCATTAGCAAGTTCAAGAGTAATTAAGTGAATACAATGATGAGATCATAGTTTTAATTTCCTAGAGTTCCCGACGGCATTGGAAGCAATGTACAAAACATGTTATTTTGTTAATTGGGTTTGCTTATGTTTATGAATTTAAAATTGTAACACTTGTGAGACCAAGAAAGAATAGAATACTGACATTTTTGTTTTCTGCAGACATGGACCTTATCACATAATTAAGGTGGGGATTATATTAATTATAATTGTATACTCGATCGGATCAATGTCAACCATTCCTCGGTAACTAGAATTAGGGTTTCAAACATGTACGTGTTTTGAGGAATTTTTTTCTCAAAACAAGATAAATTGAGTGAAGAAGCATCTAAATTTGTCTTCACAAGACTTCGATATCATTTTTTACCAATGTTGGCCTTAGTTTTCTTAGGCTATGGCTATAGTTAGAGTGATCAATGACGAATCTTGCATTAATATCCTATTATAATATTAATAAGTTTCCATATTATCTAATAATTAAATATCCCATTCTATCGGGGTTTTTTTTATATAGTTGTCATTCTATCGGTATTTTGAATCAAGATAATTTTATATTTGTTGTGATGTACTAGTGATTACTCAAGGTCAATTTTGAATAAATCTTAAAAATTCTTTTTTTGATAAGTCTGTCTTCTTATAGTCTTATTTAACTAGAACATTGCTTATTCAATTAGAACACAACTATGTTCTAGACAAATCCTTAAGCTCACAAAAGTTTTTTTTTCAATTAATGTCCAGATAGCAAGTTATTTAATCAGAGTTTTGTATCATGAAAAATTTTATCTTCATAATTTTTACAAATTACTTTTAATACAATTCACATGTACTCAGTCGAAGATGAGGTTGAAATAAGAGATTTTTTTCAGAAATTATAACAATAAAATTTATCAGCATACGTTTTTCGATCAATAAAGTGATGGCTACTTGAACATGAATTCGGCTTAATTGATTGAGTACTTCAAGTAGGGTGGTCTTCTTTTTTAAAAAAAAATTGATGGCAACACTTTGTTTATCCTAGTTCCTCGCTTTTCTATATTTACATGTAAAGGATGGAGGCGTAGGAGAAGAAGGATGGTGGCGGAGGAGAAGAAAGACGACGAGAGAGGAGAGGAGAGTAGAAAGAAAAAACCCAGAAGCAAGGAAGAAGATGGGGAGAGAGAGAGAGAAGAACAGACGAGAGAGAGCCATAAAGAGGAAAAAAGTCAGAAAATGAAGGAGATAAATTCGGTTTTATCCAATTGAATCTCGTATTTCTGAGATTCAATTTAAGAAAAGTTACATTTATGAAAAAAAAATTCAGTGGGTCACAAAATTGAAAAACAGGGAATGGTACTGTTCAATTCCGTAGTCTAAATACAAACATTCGTAATTAAGTCTATCAGTGTGTATAAACCGGGCCAATTCAAGCCCAATTCATAACCCAAAACATGGCCAATTTAAAAAACTTATAGTTAATTATTTTTTAGTATAATGTTTAACATTTTTATTATTTTCAGCCAAATCACTTCAGTATTGTTCAATGAAAAAAATAATTTAAATGAAGATAAAAGTGAACGTTTTAAAACGTTAAAAATTTATTTTTAAAGTTCGTAGTGTTAATTAAATTCTATCTCAAACTAAGATCAAACTCTGAAATAAACAATCATGAAGATTTGGAAATTGCAGAATTTCTTCTTCTTTTTTTTTTTATTCTTTTAACTGGATGCAGAATTTCGAAACATTGAGATCATAAAATACCTTTATATACACCTTGACCTTGAGGATGTCTCAAGATGCTCAAACCCATTTATTAGCTGTTTGAGACGGTCTACTACGACTCCACACACGTCACTCGCTATAAACAAATCGTTTTGTAATTTCTTGGAATAATTAATTTATTTTAAAATATTAGTTATTGGTTTTTTTATAAAATATTAATAGATTAAAACTCAAAATTTTCAAATAAATAGAAAATAAAAACGAGCCTATTAATTTTGGGTGGAGGGTATTTATTATTTGATTAATTTTTTTTAGTTGAGGTTAAGGTAATTCCCGAGTCAAAATTATTACAAGACTATACTTCTAAATAGCATATTCAACATTAGCACACTGTTGATTCAATGATAAATATGTTAATCTTCAACAAATTTTACCTTTCAAAATTGTAGGGATTTGAATAATTGAAAATGCTTAATTAGTATCATCAAGCTAATATTTGATTAAGTTAATTACATACTATAATAACATCAAAATCCAAAAGAAGCATCCCTCTTAATCACCACAAAATTCGTCGTCCCCACTAATATTGACTTATGGGTCAAAGTTAAGATCACGTGATCAAGATCATACTTAATTTTGATAGTATAAAAATAAAAAATCATGGAATGTGATGAATTGATAATGACATTTAATGCGACATTAGGAACAAATGAATTCTGTGTTTTGAACAATCAAGGAAAACAAAATTAAGAAAATTCTCATACCGACATAACTTGTCACTATTTTAGCGGCATTATTTGTCGCTGTTAAATGCATATGGGTCAATATGTTCCTCTACTTCCCAATCTTTGGGTCATTCTGCAATTATTTTGGGATAAAAAATAAAAGGCAAATAAAAATTGTAAGTAAATATGGGTCACCCAGTTGATCTGTCATCATCAATTATTGATGGGTTAGTAGCTATTTAATATTCATGCTCAAAATCTTTTGTTGTGAACCAAGAAGAGAATTAGTGGATTCATATTCACAATTATTGGAGCTATTTTCAATTTTTTTGTCAAACAAGTGTTTGATGTTATTCACTTTTCATATGTATGAGAGAATATTAAAGTAACAAGTCATTTGAGTATTGTAATTGACATAATATTAGATTTAACAAAGAAAAAAAAGAGACTTTTGTAAAAAAAAATGTTTATATTACTAGTGTTGATAATATAACAAACATATGTTCATCAAAAAATTAGTGAATTATAATTAATTAGTAGTCAATTATTTTTTTCCTGACCTAAAAGGTTCAAGTCCTACATCTTATTAATAGTTCACGTTTGTCTAACTAATTATCACTCATTTTGAAAGACATGAGAGTTGACCTAAATGAATCCTGTGTTTTAAGAAATTTAAACCTATGACCTCAACACAAAATGCTCATGAATAGTAAATAAAAGTATTACTTATGCAAATAACATTTTAGATCTTTTTTTCGAAATGTAGTTAGATGTGGACTTAGAGTTGATCGTCGAAAATACACCTTGTAGAAAATATACTAAAATACTTGTCAAAAACATACACTAAAATACTAAAGGTCTTATAAAATATGCCCAATTAAGAAGACATTATTAGGGAAAGAACTATGTTCAATGTGGAACTCATGTCTTAGTGGGATTCAAATGAAGCATTCTTTAATTGGTTTTTTTGCAATTTTTCAATGCTCATATTCCTTCACTACTTTCGTTCTTTTATAGCATATTTCAACATTCTTATATCATAAATGGAGAATGTCTTCAAGTCAAAAAAGCAAGGTACAAATATTTCGAGATTTGTTGTTCCTAATCGATGGGAGGTGGGAGGCAAATGAAGGTTCTAAATCCAAATCCAACTTTGTTTGATGTTGAATGATATGTATTATATAATATATGCATAGATTAATTCTCAACACCTTAAATCGGAATGTCACAAAATTAATTTTGGACCGAGTTTAATGACCGGTTTGCACACAAATGATATAAAAATAATATTTCTAATTATATTCCAAAGCGAATGTCGGAGAATAGAGTGCCTTGAATCAAATTCTTTTTTTTTGTTATGCTTTTTTAGAGAGAATTAATCCTAGTTTTTATGCTAAAAAAGTTATTCTAGCTTGATTGGTTTTCAAATCTCAATGCACAAGGATGATTAGTGTATTATATAAATTCGAAAATGCCATGATAATTTATGGCCAACATATACATTTATGAGTTATTGATTATCCATTTTGACTATAAGGTTTAATATTTTGCTCTATAATTGTTAACTTATATTTTTTAAAAGAAATTAATACCTATTTTAGAGTAAACTTGAGCTCAAAAAGTGTTATATATATGTTTATCGTAATTACTTCAAGAATTTCGTATTGGCCAGATAAGGTAATTGAAATTGTAGCCAAATATGTGAAAGGACAGTTTCTTCAATAGCTACAAAATTTTGCCTGTGCAAATTAAGCGACAATCTTCATTCACTCTTTTTGTTCTCTTATTTTTTTGTGGAAAAGAAATTCTGTACTCTAAAAATTTTAAGTCTGCAACATTATCAAGTCTCTCAATTCTCATAATTGCTCATTTTTAAAATTACTTCATTCAATTACTCAGTCTCACGTTAAGTAAATGGTATATTACTAGCTAACCCTTTCTATTGAATGAAATGTTAAAACATAAAGTAATAATACTATAGTGGAAGAATAGAATAATATTCTCCTAAAAATTGCAAATTTTGAATACCTTAAAAGAGAAATGATGCTTTATAGCTTTTTCCTTATAAGCAACACAATATTCTTAGCAAACTTGACCTAGATGTAAAAGAAGATTTTCTCCAATCCAACACACAAAACAAAGACTTAAAAGGGTTATAAACTCCTTTTTTTTTAATTCTATTGTTTTGTGCCCAAATCTATATAGGTATAGGGTCCTAATAATCATACAAAAAAAAAAAAGAGGAAACATTTTGAATATTTTGCAAAGACTTGGAGGAAAGAGAAGCTTTGGTAGAGACTAATTAATGATCGTGAACTAGCTTAAAATTCTTCGTCACTTGTTCCTTTTAATCCATTCTATATATCAATTTCTTTGTTTAATTTTCCACCGCTAATTCCACAATTTTATTCTCTTCATATTTAAAAAGACAGGTAGAAATGATTGTAGGAATGAGTGATATTTGCATGACACAAAAGCCAATCAAGAATAAATATGGTGGAGATCAAGTTAATGAAGGATTTATGTACTTAGGCCCCAAACTCGTTCTTGCCACTGTCGAAGTGGTATAATAGGTGAGTTTTTAATTTATAGTCAGTATTTTTTTTGCCTTCAAAATTATTATTGTCTTTTTATAGGTCAAGGCTTCATAAAGAAGAGATTCATCTCCATTTCTTTGAAAATCGTTGAAAATTTTCCTATCTTGCAAAATCCTTCAAATGATCATTGTTACATCCAAAAATAATTTAAGCTTGCTTCTACAAATTTTGTAAGGATAGTTTTATCACTTCAATAGGTCTTATTCTACTCGAAATTGATTAATTAAGTCGTGCGAATATCAGATGATTTTATAATGTTTATGTCTGCATTAATTGCTTCATGCTGTACCCATAAGCACTCAACTACTTTGAATAATTAGGTTGAACCGAAAATTTAAAAAAAAAACTTTGAAATTTTAGGTAATGTATCTTCTATTAGGCCAGAGTCATATATAGACACCTAACTAATCATCCCTCTCCACCCCAAACATGATTATAACAGATTAATTTTGGACAGAATTAAATACATAAATTGAAAACAATTTATTCAATGGATACTCGTTAAGGTCTAAAGTGGAATTGTGGTCGTACAAAGACTTGAACGTTTATTTGTTGCACATTAATTAATTAATATGATCTCAGCCATATAATCTTTTCATACATACGTACATACATACATATATATACACACACACATACACTTAATTTCAAACACATGGTGACATGAATATCATCCGAAATTGGACCCAACACAGGAAATAAATTGAGAGAAAATATCAAGTAAATGCATACAATGAAGAATGTTAAAAGAGCTAGCTAGAATTGAGAATTGGGTTTGATTTGGGCTGTCCTATACAGTTCATGGGTGGTGAATGCAAATACTGTCGTCCAAGTCTGTTTTTAGTGGGTTGGATTTGATTTCAATATGTAATGATTGCGGCCATTTTCATATTTTTGAGAGTCTGGTATCTTTGCTTGTATTGAATATTCTCTTGGGCCTCAATTGAAGATACTCCAATGTGTGCTTAAGTGGTGCTGGAGAAGGCAACTACATTAGCATAATTCGTGGGCAAAGCTGTTGGTTAATATTTACCTTCATTAGCATATGGTTTAGAAACATATGTTTGTAAAAACAGAGTTTGAATCTGTCATTCTTCTTAACGCTGGAATTCAGAACTGTCTGTTTAGAGAACAAGAATATGAAGGATATTTATCTGTGGGAAGTACTAAATAAGTTTATATCTGATTGTCCAAAACAGCGCGCTGAATTTTTCTGTATTAGAAATGCTCTAGCAAGGCTTCCTCTAAAGTTTGATCCTAAACTTTGTCAAGAAATGAGTTTTTGTTAGGGCTGTACTTCGCCAAACAAGCACTTGGTAAAGGAGGGCAGGACCAAGGTTTCTCATCATTAACAAGCAAGCCCTTTTGTTTTTAGCTTAAGAATGTTAATCTCTTTTGTTTTTAGGTTGAGAATGTTAATCAAAGGGATAAACAATATGTTAGTACCGAATTGGGACGGAGATTCGGAGAATTTTCAAAAACAAAACTGGCTTCAACAAATAATTTATGTTTTTAAAAAAAATTCGGAGAATTTTCAAAAAAAATTGCTTCAACAAATTCTAGAAAAATAACAAGATAAATCACCAAATACAGCTAGAATATAGAAATGAATATTAATAAAAGTATATTCAAAACATTATAAACTAGGGAACTTCTTTTAAAAAATAGAAAAAAAAAACATTCATACTATTAATATATGACAAGTATTGCATATACTACAACATTAACAACACCACAATATCCTATAATCAATTTTGCATAGTAGGAACTTTCAAGCATTTCTAAACCAAAACTCTTAACAAAAAGTTTAATTCTGGACAATATGAGCACAACTAGAGAGCTACCAATGAAATGAATAAAATGTTTACAGCAAACAGTCCAAACTTGAAACATTAATTTTGAACTTAAATTTGACCAAAACTAATTATGCCATAGAACAAAAACTAACATAGAGAAATTAACAATCATTATATAATTTGGATAAAATATATCAATATATAGTTTTGTTCAATACCATGCATATTTTTTTAAAAAAAGATCTATTTTCTTAAAATGTATTATATTTTTATGAAAAATTTATTATCTTTATATAATATATTCAGTTCTAGTTTTAGTTCGAGACAGTTCAAAACGATTCTCCGTACAGATATTACCTAAAAAATTGAATTATCCCAAATAAAAAATGTAGTTCAAAATAAGTCAAAATTTGGATGAAAAGTTAAAAGACAACAGTTCTTTTTAGACTAAATATTCAGACCAGTACGGAGATCTCCAAGTCCTGTAAGTAGCTCAAAGACGACAGTTCTTTTTAGACTGAATATTCAGATCAATACGGAGATCTCCAAGTCCTGTGAGCAACCCTAGAAAGAGCAACGTCGATCTGATGTTAACAGACACATTCATGTTATTGAGCAACTAAAATACACAAATGAAAGGTTGTCTTAAGAAAAAGGAACAAAAGCGACTTTCGTCATTTTAAAAAGTTGATGAGGATGCAGTGTTGCAAAGGCACCACAAAGACCCACCATGTCCATAACCCTTTCATTCGTCCATGGTAAAGCATCTCAATTTGCTTCCTAAAGAGGGTATCACATGGCCCTCTATGTGAGCTTCAAATTCCGCAACCACCCGCATCACCTTGTGGACCCGTCGGCTTCAATTTTCCTGCCAATAACACCTAAACAGATTCTCTAATAATAAAATTTAATGACAATTTGAATATCTCCGAGAAACAATATATGAAACCTCTTTCGGGCGAGAAACCTGGACATTTTTCTTGCTACGTTTCGGACATCACACATTGAATCAAATATGCAACAAAATCGATAAGTGCTTAAAGAACAAAACAACATTCAAACCCACAGCAAGCAAAATAAAAGAAGCTGGAAAAATTCTCAACGATGAATGCGAAAAAGGCATCATTCTCTGCATTTATTCAAGTAGTTGATAGCTACAGAAAGAATAAAGAACCTAAGAGGAAGCAGCAAGACTGACCATCAACAAAAGAGGAGTGGGAATACCCACTTTTTCTTGCAAAAATAAAATTTTCACTGATAAAAACGAATTTACAACGTTTCTAACCAATTTTTTTCTACTTTCGACTTTGCAGGAAAGGCTCTCCTGCCAAAGACGAAAAAACACCCCGGCTTGAGAACCAGAAGAATTGCCATCAGTGCAAAGTGCCCAATTTCAGACCTCCGCACTAAAGAATAAGAATTTGTCCTAAACTTGGTTAATTGTCATCGGTTGCTGCTTCCCAAATCAATCTTGTGGATTTTCGGTATTGTTAGAACCCCGTTAGAGAAAATGAAGTTAGCAAGTCAGGCTCTCTAGATAATGCTCCAGAGGCAGGCCAACCAGTTATTCCCGCAAAAAGTTATCAAAAAATTTCAATCTAACCTGCTTTCAGACCTTAGGAATGATAGGGCCTCTGACTTTTAGGCGCTTCGGCGCAATCTCTATGGGGGGTGGTTCCCTCGTGGACTTTCCCGCGTCGTATTGGAACCTGTCCACTCTGTAATGTTCCCGCTGTCTAGTCGTTGCTTCCTCATTGCCCAACTTCTTGAACTTAATAGAGATGGGAATGGTACCTCCCCTGGAAAGCCTGTCCTTTGAAACACTTTCCGGAGCTTCTCTACTCGTTAAACTACGATTTGATTCATCAGTTATACAGTGTTCTGACGGCATTGTTGGCCCACATCTTCCTCCAGTTTGGTGCTTCTTCAATCGTTTAAATCCCTGTTTGAACAAATATAAGCAATATAAGCACAAGATGTAAAAGTCAAACAAAAGATTTAATCTTCCAAACATCTGTTTCCCACAAATATTTATAAAGATTAGCAGTGATAAGGACTCAGGACAATTGCACACAAAGCATTAACAGAATAAATGTGACAGGCAAGAATAGCAAATACTAAATCATACCTGGTGTTCAGAATTCTTGGAAAGGAAAGAATCAATCACAATCCTTGTCTCCACTTTCAGTGAAGAACGGCGCTTAACCCTGAAAATTTCTGAGTCAGAATCATCACTGTCTTTATCCACACTGTGTCTGACCTCCGACCCATGATGATTGCCCGGTTCAGGAACTGGGCTTCCATCATGTGACGTAAACGATAGAGAAGATCTGTTTCCCATGCTAAAGACACCCTGTCTTTTTACCTGTAAATAATATGACAAAATAATGTAAGTAATGCTCTTTCCATTGATAACAGAACTAACAATATCAACTTTACACAAAAAGGAACAGGCTATCCTCATATGGCTATAAGAAACTTGAATCTTACATTTCTTGCTGCAGAAGAAATTTCAACTGGCTCAGCAAGAGAACAAAGTGTAGTCGCTGCAGAAGCTTCCCTCAGTTCAGATATAGAGTTCTCACTGTGACACTTAACATTTGACTGGAATAGCTCTTTATGATGATCCTCGGTTGTTGCAGCAGTCTCAATGTTGGACTCAAAGTTTATCTCACAATATGGAGAATAACCATCTTCTACAATGCTGTGCAACTTACTTGATGATGGATATGAATACAAATCATCACTACTTTTAACATACTGCCGAATCTCTTCTAGTACACTTTCTTCCTTCTCAAACCTCTTGGCTGCAGCTTCCATTTCAGAAATGTCCTCCCTCAGAAATAGAATCCGATTTCTCCCACACGAGAAGTCAAGTGACTCAATATCTGGAAAGAGCAATCAAAATCATAAACAAGATCCAGAAGAGATGAATAAAATAAAAATGAAGAGACATTAATATGTCCTAACAGATTAAAGCAAATTATACCATGGTGAAGGCACACAGCATGCAAGTAACAATTGCATTTAAGAAAAGCTACATAGCAGTCTCTTTTGCATAAGCTGCATAAAATAGTTCCATTGGTATTAGGCAAAAGACCAGTGCATGCCCCTGATTTCATCAGACCCCAGCGAGCACGATGCAGGAAACGCATCAGTTTCACAAAAGAAACTTTAGTGGAATGATGAGAGACCAAGTTCGCAGAGGAAAGTTCTGAATCTTCAAGTTCTAGACTTGTATGAAGGAGCATTGCTTCTTTGCACAGAAGTTCTTCATGAGGGAGCAAAGGCATCCTGTTCAGAAGTGCATAGCGACAGCTGGCTACTGCCCCAAGAGGGAACCAATCCCCTATTGCAAAATTCACAGCCTCGCCACAATTGAAACCTACAAAATCACAAACAAACAGTTAAAAGATGACATGATGTAGCAAGTATGACAGTTTATGAAGCATCTATCAGAATCCTCTGCTTCTAACCTTCTCACCAAGTTTTAAATAAAATATCTTACCATGACTAAATCCTGCATGATAAGCTCTGGGAAATGTGATTACAAACTCTCCAGGCTTTTGCACAGCCTTGTAGACAGGTACATCATGTTCCAACAATATGTTTGGAGGAAATAATGTTGTTTTTCCCAGAAGCACATCAAAAGCGCCATCCTCACCATCAGTTGAAAGAATGTCATGGTTGTACACATGTTCCCTCACCACCTTTTCAAATTTTAAGGCTGCATGACCAGGAATCCCATACCAAGTTTTTGATGCCCCACAGTGATGATA
>CAODLS011188128.1:0-14754 GCA_948243855.1 Flueggea neowawraea
TTACCCTTTTTCAATGACACAAGACTGTCATTTAAGATCATTTCTTTTTCCACCGTGTTTGGTAGAATTTGCTCTTCAATGGACTTCCATACTTTAGAGGCAGATGTGACATTTTCAAGGCACATAAGTACCTCAGTTGCAATGTTTCTCACTAAGAAGGCTGTCAAGAGACCATCGTTTTTCTTCCAGATGACATAGTTTGGATTAGGCTCAATTTTTCCATCATTCTTTGTTATTTCAATGATGGGTTCATTGCCTTCAATCATATGGTGACCCATATTAATACTTTGGATGAGAGGTTCCATTTGAGATTGCCAAAGCAAGTAGTTTGTGTTGTCTTATTGCAGAGATATAAGGCTGGAACATTGATGGAGAGTTTGAAGAGATAATTCAGATTTTAGGTTTGTAGTGATGAGAATCGAGGAAGTGACCATGAGAATAAATGTATTTGTTCTCTCTAAAAGCTCTGATACCATGAGAATTTTAGAGAACAAAGATAATTCTCATTTCTTTAATCAACATATATTGTTACAGGAGGTTTATATACACAAAAAGTAACGAAAATTACAGAGGTTAAAATGCATTTCTATAAGTAATTTTAGGAATAAATATTTTCTGGTTAGTCCCTATAGATATGACAGCACATTCCATGATATTAGCAGTAATTTGATTGCTTTCCTTGCTCATTTTGGTAGTAGTCGTTGCCTGATCATTTTTTTGTTTCCTTTCGGTGGGTTGACCAGCTGAATTCGAACAAGCGGCATGCTGAAAATGGACTGGTAAACGACCAATCATTAAAAAAGTTGCGACACGCCGTCCTAATGACAGATCAGTCACTACTCACTAATAGGTTGAACGAGTGGTCGTTTAACTTTAGATTCACGAACAGTAGTTAATGCAGCTGCCTAATGTTAATTAACAGCGGGAAAGTCACCGCTAAGCGCCACCTACGCAATGTTTCTTCAACCAAAAAAAACAAAGGACTTCTTACTGGAACTCAACACTGCAATTTGCCAATCAGAAGTACTCTCTCAATTAAGCTACTGCGATTTCGATTTCAATTCTGATTGCATGTAATCTCTCGAGCACTAGAGGGCATCCTTTCAAAGCTTCGGATCAGAATCCGACTTCACAACCAGTTCGATTCGATTCCAATGACGGACGACAACCCCTTCGCCATGGTCACCGCCAGACGGCCTTGCTTCTTCGACATTTTCTCCACTAACCTGTCCTCCATGCGGCTGGTATCTTCCTTTTCCTAAATTTTCCCTCTTTTCTCTTTGTTTGCATTTCCCCGACAAATTAGGGTTTTAGTAAAATTCCTAGATTAATTTTTTTCTTTCTTTCGCTTTTGGTAGAGAGTTCCGGTTGGGTTTTTGAAACACATTGAAGGGACGAAGTCGGGGCCGGTCTCTTTGGTGGGCCCCAGTGGGAACGTGTGGATCGTGGAATTGGTATGGAAAGGTGATGATGACGTTTATCTAGATAAGGGTTGGTCAACGTTTGTGAGAGATCATGATATAGAGACTGGTGAGCTTTTAGTGTTTAGTTATGATGGAGAGTTGGAGTTCACTGTGCAAGTTTTTGGGTTGAATGCGTGTGAGAAAGATTCGGCTTTTCGGTCTAATTGTACTCAGGATCGCGGCAAGTTCATTTCGAGTTTTAGGGTGAAGAGGGAGAGAGAGGTGGATGATTTGGGTTCTGGTGAATTTTTTGATTGTGCAAGCAAAAAGGCTAGAGGGGCTTCGTCGGAATTTAATTTGGATTTTGAGTTTGATGAGGAAGATATTGTGGATAAACTGCGCCAAGAAGATGGTTTCTGCCATCAAACTAAGCCATTAAGGTGTTTGCCTGTGAATCCTTCGGCACGTTTTCAATCGAAAATGAGGAATCATAAGCAAGGTAAGGTTGATGAGTTCGATCTTGAGGTCCTTCCGGACAAAATTCTTATCTTTTTATTTAATTGAAGATTTTGTTTGCTCGGTAATTTAAGAAACCTTGTACCTTCTTATTAATTGTTGTTAGAAGATTGGTTGTAAACATTAGTTATGATCGAAGAACCAGCTTTTTCTTAAAAGAAGAGCTTGCTTGGTAGGTCATTCTCTGTACGGCTATACCAACTTTACTGTATCAATCTATGATCTATTTCTCCATTTTGTTGAAGATAGAATGTACTATCAATTTATTCTTATCTTGAGATTTGTGCTATTAAATTTGATGCACTTGACTCTTACAACCATCTTCAATAAACTGACTCATATAGCTCACTGGATTTTGAAACAGAGACGTCAATTCGGAGAAGAATTGCCAAAGAAGATAAATTAGGCCTGCATGAAAAAGGTCAAATGTCTGTTTTTTCAGAACGTGAGAAGAAAGTTGCAGAGTCTTTTATATCTTGCTTTCCATACTTCGTTAGGATCATGAAAAGATTCAATGTCAGTGGTTCATATACTCTGGTAAGTTGAATTCCTTTTTTTTAACAGTTGTTCCGGGATTTCTGAATGATGGCCATGTGGCAAATGCAGACCGGTGTGGTTAGAGTAACTTGTATCTCATCTTATTATTTGACATTAATTCATAAGCACAATGCGATATCTTAATCTTCATTTCCACTTCTACTTATGCTGTCATTTATTACATTGATACTGGTGCAGAACATACCATATCAATTTTCTACGGCACACCTTCCAAATTGCAAAACAGAGATTGTCCTCCGTACCAATAAAGGAGAATCTTGGACAGTGAATTCTGTGCCAACAACTAGGGTGCACACAAGTCATACTTTCTGTGGAGGATGGATAGCCTTTGTTCGTCATAATGACATCAAGATGGGTGATGTTTGTATTTTTGAACTTGTTCGAGAACTTGAATTGCGTGTATTTATTCTTCGAGTTGGAAAGGAAGGTGGAGAGAACCAAAGTGGAAAAGTAGCTGCTAATGGGATAAATGAAGGGTCTGCTGCTGCTTTACATGTAGTCGAAAACTTTCCGAAGAAGTCAAGGAAAATCTCTGTAAAGAAGCAGGCGAAATCCACCAAAAAGGTTGACACATTTGACAGAAAAAGGTCCATCAAGAGGCAAGCAGCTCCATTATCAAGAGTCGAGCAAGGTAAAGATTCTGGCATCCTATCTGTGGGGTTTGCAGTTAAGAATTTATTTTCTGGAAATTTGTTAGTTTATTGTGTATGTTATAGTTAATTGCGCATCCCATCCCATGGGGATTATGCATCCTTTGTGAAAAAGGGAAATTGCTCTTCATGTTGTTATTTTTGTTTGTGCATATGGCACTGTGCATCTGTGTCTGCTATAACTTTTGAGGATCTTTAACACCTTGTTAAATCCTTTTTAACTTAAAATTTACCTCGCTTGAATGTAATTTTTCAATAGGGAAACATATGCAGAGTGGAAAGAATGAAAATGCCAGAACAGACTCACAAGCCAAAGCTGACTTGAGAATGATGTTTACACGAGACGAGAAGGATGCAGCGAAGTCCTTTACCTCCATTTTCCCTAATTTTGTTCGGATAATGAGGAAGTTCAATATTAGTGGATCTTATACTCTGGTTAGTGTTACAATGAAGTCGCGGTTGTATCCTTGTATGCGTTGTTTTTGACTGATAGAATTGATATGTTTTTTTTTTGTCATTTTCTTTCTGTTCTGAATTTCACCCTCTGAGTTGTCGCCCTTATGCAGAAAATACCTCATCAGTTTTCAGCAGCACATTTGCCAAACTGCAAAACAGAGATAGTCCTTCGTAATTTAAAGGGCGAATGCTGGACAGTAAACTCAGTCCCAGATTCAAAGGGGCGAACTGTGCATACTTTTTGTGGAGGGTGGATGGCCTTCGTTCGTGATAATGATGTCAAGATGGGTGATGTCTGCATGTTTGAGCTTGTTAACAAATGTGAAATGTGTGTGCATATATCTGGAGTTGGTCAACAAGTACATGAACCTCAATATGGAAAATCGACATCAAATGACTTGCAGCTTGTTGTTTTTGCCAATAATGGTCATCTTTCATGAAGCATGCAGAAGATTTCAATCGTTATTGAACATATTTGTTTGAGCGTAGTAAGTGGGCTTTCATATTCAATAACCAAGGCTGTGCGCATGTTTTATGATCAATTGTCGCTTGCTGTATTCAATTTTTGTTTCTCTGCAAGATGGAAAGTCTATTTTGCTAATTATTTACATTGTTGATTCTAGGGAGCTGTGGTAAAGAGATTTTCTTAATGAATGAATTGGAGACAACTTTTCTTTTTCTCTTGCTTAAGTGTCGTTGAAAAGCTATGTCAAGTGGTACTTTTTTTTTGACAAGTATAAAGCTTAGATGAGCGAGATCAATAGTTTGTTCGTTTTATATTCAATTTATGTAAATTAATGTATATGCCGCTGATTTCTGCTTTCTAATTTATGCAGGTTGGCCGTTTTGTTTATGCTTTTGCCAGATTGAACAAATATATGCCGGTGTTTGCACTGAAGGCCGATACCAATTCAGTTCATTTTACCTCGGAAGTTAGATAAAGGTTGCCATGGACATATCACATTTTGCTTTGGGGCAGTATTAGAATCCATTTTGCTTCTTCTTATGCTCTCCCAAAGTTCCTCGGTTGAGCAGTGTTCCTCGGTCATTCTTGTAGGAAGGATGAAGGAATGACTTAATACTGCAGCTTGTAGAAGCAATGCATTCTCTTTAGTTGTTTCTTTTGTAGTTTCCTCTAGTACTGCAGCTTGTACTGAGAAGTTTAGTGGAGGCATCTGTGGGTAGGAAGTGTAAAGATTAGGTGTTGGATATCTGCAGACAATTCGAACAATCACCTCTCTTGTTAGCAGCGAGTATGGATTGGGTAGTTGGATCCTGTATTAACCCTAATGTAGTGCTAAGGAACTGATATATAGAACTTCTGGGATAGCTTTCAGCAACAGGTTCTCTGTATGCCATTCTTTTGATATAACCTGTATGCACAAATGCTAGTCATCTGATCTGGAGAACCAGGTCGGCCGTTGCGGAGACCGACTGTAAGCAGAAATATGCAGCATGCTATTCATAAAATCTTGAATGGGAACGATTAGGGTATTCCTGTCTGTTGATGAAATAGTGAATACGAATTATCAATGCATGCCCTAAAGAAAAGTAGAAAGTCATGGTAAGAAAAGGGATTACGCTAAAAAACGAAAATTTTGGCAAAGACAAAAAGGGATCGACATTTATGCTTCTGATGTACTGGACATTCTAAACTTGATCATATCATTCATCAGGGTTAAATTTCCTACTAAAAACGGCTCCCTATACCATGATCACAGTTTAACGGCTTGGTTAGTTTAATTTTTTGAAAAGTTAATTCTTAGATTGTCATTTCTCAAGAAGTGATTTATCAAAAAATAATGTATAATAATATTTGGTTGTAATTTTAAATTGTTTTGTTAAAAATTATACTTTCTAGGAAGTTGTTTAAAAAATTAATAATACTCTTATTATTATTAAACTTAGATTAATAATATAAAAAAATAAATAAATTTTATTACATAAATGTATATCCAATAAGTATTAAAATTATAGTTAATTGTTCATACAAATCTATAATGAAAATTATTTTTTTAAAATTTGATAAAAATTAATTTATTTAATTAAATAAAAAATATTTCCTATATAATATTTCATATAAAATATTTTTTTAAAATGATTAATAAACTTTTATAAAAATTCATCTATATAAAATGAAATGATTAATAATTTTTTAAAAAATAAATAGTATTTTGATAACATATTTATAAATATAATGGTATGAGATTGAACTTTTTGACAATTCAAAAAAATTTAATTTTTTAAAAAATTCAATTTATTTTGTTCAACAAACAAAAACAGTTTTTCAATTTTCAATAAATTACACCTTCCCCACCAATTAACCTGCAACTCAGTAAATTTCCAACCGAAATTCTGATCTAGAATTTATCTTATGGTACCTGCCTTAGGAAATGTGCAAAATATTCATGTTTATGTATAGTGACTGATTCTGTAGCGTTTCCTATTTCATTTTCCTCCCAGTTTCTGCATGCTACCCATTCTCAGTGGATTCTCTTGCAATCTGAAGAGAGTGTTGGTGGGTCTATTTTTTCTTGTTTTCTTTCTCTAAAATGTTTTTGTTTCGTATTAATTTGGTCATTTGTTGTTGAATTCGTGCATTTGTATTTTGATTAAGGAGCTGTGTCATGAGTTGAAATGGGAGAAGGGACATGCACAAATTGCAGAAGCTAGGAAGAGGAAATATACTGGACCCATTTCCAATGCATCCACTTCTCCCAGTTTCTGAACGCTGGTTTTGATCGGCGAATGGTATGATCTCTATGCTACAACTTCGGTATTCTTACCTCGCACATTCAATTTTAATCATAGTTGCCGCTGCCAGAACCTTCTGCTATAGGTTTTTTTATCTTCTTTGAACTTAAACAGGGTTTGATTCTACACATTATTATCTTATACGAAAAAACCCTCAACTGTAGGCTCAAATTTGCTTAGAAATGTAGTGAGTACTGATTAATTGCAAATTCAGAGATTTCTGCTCCTGTTTTTTTCTTACTTCAATTCATGTGGTTTGTAGATTCTCTATCATGTCAATTCCTCCAGTCCTATCCCTATAACGGAGAAAAACTTTATTGTGATATGTATTAAATTGCAGGCCATCCCTGAAAAATTTACCAGAAAAATGAGTAAAAAGTTGCCGGAAGTTGTGTCACTTAAAGGCCCTAGTGGTGCTACATGGAAAATAGGACTGACAACAAATGATAACACCATGTTCTTTAGTGAAGGTTGGGAAGAATTTGTCAAAGACCATCTCCTGGAAGAGAATGATTTTCTTGTCTTTAAGTACAATGGAGACTCGCAATTTGATGTTTTAATGTTTGATGGCCGAGATATGTGCGAGAAGGCAGCTTCTTACTTTGTCAAGAAGTATGAACATGGAGGTCATGAAAGTGGATTTCAAAAGAAAAGGACAACCGGTGAAAGTTTTATTGATGTTACCATTGACTCTCACGATGATGTTGTAGGTTAACGGCAGAACAGAAGTGCTGATAATGATGATGGCACTATGCCTGTAGTGAAGCCTAAAAAATCCAAAGTTACTATCTGCAGAAATTGGCGATACAAGAATTCCTTTCAAGCCTTTCAGAGTGCAGGCAGTGAAGAACCTTCCTCTGATTCGGAGGAATTGGATGTCAAACCGGGTATGCTTGTTTACATTTTGATTTAGTTTCCAGCATCAGCATCATGTAGAACTGTATTAACGTATCCTCAGAGGAGCAGTTCGTAGAAAAAATTGTCATCCTGGAATATCTATGGCTAACATGTCCTGCAGCATTGCGGGGATTGATCAATTTGAAGTGCTGCTAGGTACATAAATTTGTTGGTGTGTTGTATTTCATAATTAATAATGTTTCATATCTCTTCTTTTCTAGATGTTGGCCAAATGTCCCGCACCAACAAACCTATGCGAGGAGCATTACGGAAGCATAACCTGCAGTTAGCCAGAGCAGCAGTTAGCAATGATGGATTTATTGTAGTTTCAAAACCCTCTCATCTGGAGGACAAATATTATATGGTAATTTTTTATTTCATTTCCCAATCCATATCCTCTGTTGCATTGCATTCCGTTGCACGATTCCGCCTTCAAAGTTGCTCTTCTTAGAAATAGATGGTCTTATTTCTTATCAATTTCATGATGCTTATCAGAATTTACCAGTTGTGTGGATGATGAAATATCTCTCTCTGGAAAAGCAAGATGTAATTCTACGTGTTGAAGGAAAAACCTGGCGCATCAGATTCTTATGCCGTGAGCTTCATCAGTCAGGTTACAGAGGAGCATTTTCTGGTGGTTGGAGGAAATTTGCTATCGATAATAAATTGCATAAATCCGATGTGTGTGTGTTTGAACCTGGCAGCAAGTTGAACAACTTGGTCGTTCTAGATGTCCATGTTTTTTGTGCTACACAGTAAGCAACGCCATATTTCCCACCTGTATATGCAAAATGTCAAGGGCAATCACTCATTTCAGAGAGAAAGTAACAGAAAGGCATCCTGGGACAACCTGCGTCCCACATTCACCGATGTTATGGTTTTCGGATGTTAAATAACCTAGTAGCTTTCGGGTTGTACTTGGAATTGTAATATCGGCATGCGGAGCTTTCAAATTTGATGTATATAGTTCCTTTGTCTAGTTGCTGTGCCGTGTAGAGCAGAATTTGTACGCAAATGTAATGTAGATGTAAATATTTGTTTTCTATCTCATGGCAGATGGACTCTTTATGATGTGTTTGAGCTGTATAAGACTTCCTGGAACAGTTGTAAATATATAATGCTAGTGTTCTTATCTCACGCCTTGTTTGCTATATGCATGGAGTCTATGTATATATTTGTGGGATGCATTTGTGTAAGCTGTAACAGGTTGAACATAATAATACCAAGTCAATTGTCAAAATGAGAAGGAAGGGTGGAGATGAAAATTGAGGCGGTAATAACGTGACACAAGATATTAAAGACCATGGCTGCTCGGCCTTTAAGGGGTCTGTCTCGACACTCGGTAATGGCAATGCCACTAACTCCAGCTTTGTCTTGCTCGCCACCTACATTAATTCTTCCAGCATTCCGGTGGAGCAAATAAAATAAGAGCATCTCTAATGTGCATGTACTTTTAGCCACAATTTCAATTCACATAGATAGCATCTTTTTTTTTTAATTTTAAAGAAAACTTCTATATTTATTCATTTTGACCTCATAAAGAGAAAACTAATCTTCGTAATAATTATAGAATATTTAGATGTCTTTGAGGTTTAAACCTAATATTTCTTAATCTTATATGTGAGCATTATTAATTATATAGATTGAAAATAAATGCATTCTCTATTGTTATTATTTATTCAACTCTTTATATTGTCAAAATTCATAAAATATTTAAAAATGATTAGTAAATGAGAATAAAATATATGAAAAGCAAAAATTTCATAATAATAGACTAAATAAAGAATTATTTTGGGCTCAATAAAAATAGTTAATTAAAATTATTATTTATATTATTTTTAGAAATAGAGAACGAATTAAGAGAGGGTTAAAAATACTTTCTAAAGAATGGCTGGAGCCTTAAAAAATGATAAATTAAAGAAAATATTGGAAATAGCGTAAGAAGCATTTTTCTATTGAAATTACAATCAACTTGGCATCTGGTGATGGTGTGACAATCAGATCATGTGTGGATGGTGCCTAAAAGGATAAAACAATTGAAAATCTAATAAAACAAAGATCAAATTGTAGAACAAAAATTAGATCATAAATTAAAAGGGAAAATTTAACATTTATATCAAATTAAAATTTAGATAAATACGATGTAAGTTTTCAAATATGAAAAATGTCACATAAGACAAATTAAATTGGAAAAAATGTCATTTTCAAGAAAAATAACGATATTTTCCCTAGAAATTGATTTTTTGCGAAATAGATAAATTCCAAGAGAGAAAAAATCTGATGTATTAGAATGTATCTGGTGATCTCCAAATGTATCCATATATATCCAAATGTCTCCAAGTCACAATTTTTTTTATATAAAATTTGTTTTAGTAAATTTTTTATATAATATTTTTTTAAATTAAATGTCTCCAAATTACAATTTTTTTGATAGTCTCCAAAATGCATCTAAATCTCAAATTTTTATATAATTTTTTACAGTATCCAAATGTATCCAAATTTTATTTTATTTTTTTATTTTTAATAATGTTCAAATGTATCCAAATATTTTCCAATGTATTCGCATGTCTCCAAATGTATCAATACCTGTACAAAATAAATATAATTAAAAAAATCAATCAAAGTCAGTAAAAACAATATAAACAAACACAATTAAACTTCTTTCTCATTTTAAACAATAATAAAATATTTTTTCTAATTTTTTTAACAATAAGGATATTTTTTAAATTTAAGAAAAATAAAAAAGAGGCAGCGGCTAGGGTTCCGTCACCACCATTCCCTCCTTCATTGTTTGGGCCGACAAAAACAAATCAGGAAGAGAGAAATTGAGGCGGAGGGGCAAACTCCATTGATCTTCCCCACAATGAAGGTAGATCGACGAACAAAGGATGGGCGAAGGCAAGTTAAGATGCGGAGAGAGAGAAGTGTCGACAAGAAGAGGACGACCAAGACGACGTGAAGAGAGAAGCATCGAGGAGAGGAGGCGACAGGCTGAGCTAGGGTGAGCGGTGGAGAAAGGAGGAGAATGAGGAGCAGACAAAGTAGTAGGTGAGGGGCGGCGACAAGGCTAAGCTAAGGTTTCGGGATAGGGCTGCTAGGGTTTCAAGAGAGATGAGAGATTGAGAGAGGAGGGGAGAAGAGAGAAAAGAGAGTGTAGGAGAGGAGAAGAGAGAGAAATTATGGGAGAAAAAATGATAAAACGAAACGAAAAATTGAGTTTTATTTAACTGAATGTGATATTTTTTAACTAAAAAATTAAGATTATAGTATTTAAAAAATTAAATATTAAAAAATTAATATTCTACTAATTAAAAAATATAAATTTTTATTTATTTAAATCAAAAAATTTATGCTGTCATGTAACATAATTAGTTCAAATTAAAAATACTAGACTTATGGTAGTCCAGGTTAGTGAAAGATGGAGCGCTGTCCTGTGCAGTTTCCTCAAAAGAAAAATTTTATAAAAGGCCCACTGTTCCCTAAGCATGGCCTCACAGAGACTGGTACGTGTTGGGCTTTCGAATAAACGAAAACTTCTGCCTCCTTCTCTAGTTCTCTCTACTGCCTCTCTCTGCCCTTAAAAATGGGGAAAAGACCGAAAATAAATCCTTTCGTTATTATAGTAATATGATCACAAAAGGAAACTAAATGATCTTCGGAATGTAGTGTTAGTCGTTAGATGTAACCGAAGCAAGGCCAGCAATGCTATAGCTGTGAGAAATAAAGTTCTTAACCAATCTGCAAATTTAACTTGGTAAAGTTCTTGTCTTCATTTGGTGGGTTTTTCTTTTCTTTGCCCGTCTCGTTGTGCGGCAGTGGACATGGGAGACGAGAAGGGTATGGATTCCAGGAGCTGGGAGGAGGAGATATATTGGAACCATTTTCAGTTTATTCATTTCTCTACGACTCTCCCTTCTGATTTTGATCGGCAACTTGTAAGTTCTCTCTTTTTATCTTTTAATTTTAAACATGAAAATTTAGTTGAAATCACTTTTTTAGTTTTAATCAGTTGAAAGAAAGCTTTGGGTACAAAATGGGAATGCAAATGAAAGGTGTCTCCTTGAAGAGATAATTGTGGAAAGGAATGATTTTGCTTATTAGCCATTACTACGAATGAAATTCGCAGGCAATCCCAGAATATTTTTCCAAGAATCTGAATAAGAAATTGCCTGAAACCGTAACCCTAAGGGGTCCTAGTGGCGGTACATGGGAAGTTAGGCTGAAGACCAATGATGATGTTATGTTTTTCAAACAGGGGTGGAAGGAATTTGTGAAAGATCATCATCTCAAGGAAAAAGATTTGTTGGTGTTTAAGCACAATGGGGATTCGCGGTTTGATGTTCTAATTTTTGATGGAGAGAGCTTGTGTGAAAAGGCATCTTCCTATTTTGTTAAGAAGGGTGAGCATAGAGAAAGTAGCAGCGGTTGCCATGGGAAAAGGAAAATTGGGGAAATCTCTGGTGAAGGGTCTCCGCAAGAGGTTAATCGAACCCCCTCACAAGAGAAGTCTGCCGATAATAATGTCATTGATACACCACCATTATACCATTCTATCACAACTAAAGCCAGTAATAGAAAGCTTCGGAGACCAACTGAGCAAAGTGAACCCTCTTGGGAGTGGCAATATCAAGGAAACAGACAACATTCTTCCTTTGATGAGGAGATAGAAACCAAACCTGGTAAATGTCATCGGGCTTGTTTGGTAACTAATAGCATATAGTATATTTTGTAGATTTGGTAATGATTAATTGTGAATAAATAGTAAAAAAGTAGAGTGGTAGCACTTTTTTTGTAAAATTAGTTATACAAAAAATACAAAATATACTATATGCTTTGGCTTGCCAAACAAGCCCAATTCATTTCGTATACTTTAGAACATTCATTTATATAACTAGTTCCGTACTTTAGGAATAAATCTTTTTATGTGTTCCATGTGCTCAATGTCAAATATGCTGCATTGTTCTTTACGAATTTGTTTACTCATTGACAAATCTCTTTGTTTGCTTTCATTTATCAATCTCCTCAAATATATTTTGATGTTCTTAAGATGGATTTATGTTCTTGATGTCAACCTTTTCAAATTATATGTGATTCAGATGTCGGACAAATATCCTTAAGCTCATGTCCGGTGTATGATGTGCCATACATATCAATTAGGAGGCTTGTAACGGAGGAAGAGAAACAAAATGCATTGCAATTGGCACATTCAGTATTAACTGACTCGGGGTTCATTCAAGTTATGAAACCTACACATGTACTTAGGAAGTTTTACATGGTATGCATATCCCTTACATAGATCCATAGTATGAGTCTGCTATTTCCTTCTCCTTTTGCTTTTGTTTACTTGAGTTCATAACTTATTTTCGGTATATCTTCTTGGCGATGATTTTGAGATTCGACATTACATGTTATGTCTGTGTATTGTTCCATCAGGTGATCCCTTCGGGATGGATGATGAGGCATCTCAAAGCTCTACTAGAAGAAGATGTGGTTCTACGTATTAAAGAGAATACATGGCGAGCAAAATTTCTGTATCAGAAATCTCGCAACAGTGGAGGGCTTTCTTCTGGCTGGAGGAATTTCGTTGTGGATAATAAGTTGCAGGAATTTGATGTGTGCGTCTTTGAACCTGGCAGCCCGATAAACAACTCTATCGTTTTGGATGTTCAGATCTTCCGTGTTCAACCATAGCTAGTTTTCAACCTTGGCCTCTGATCCGCAATATGTTAAAGAGGATAAAAAACAAGCGGGCATCCGGGTATGTTTACTGTTTCTGTAATTCTTATCATCTCAGCTAACAAAGCAAAAATCTGTCCAGACTTATTTTAGGAAATCATGTCGCGATTCACACGTGTAAGAAGTCCATGGAGAATATCCTAGTGAAACTAGCACTTGGCAGTGTAGTATAACACTCTTGTAACCCGGATTAGCCCTTGAATGTAGTGTAGTGTGTTTTTTGGTTGATTGTCATGTAATGTTCTTGTCGATCTTTATGAAATGTTAGATGTGATCATCTTATTGATATTGAATACTAGCGCTTCAAGGCATGCAAATGAAAAAGCAAGCGTGGCAAAGTATCCAAATGAACCCGAGCGAAGAGGTTCCATATTTCACATCAAATGTCACCAGTTTCAATCTCGATCAAGTGATTCAATCTGATACTCATTTCAGATGAAAGCACAGTTTTCTTTTTTTTTTTTTTTTTGGCTTTTTGAAATGTGGACTAAACGCAACTTAGGACTTCGACGGTATCTAGTCCGAAGCTTTCTTATAACAGAAGGGATAACACATTTGAGTTATTATTGACCATTTGAGTGACCTGTTTAAGTCATTATGACTAGGAGAATAGGAGTGTTATGTTAGAAGTCATTTTACAGGATCAGCTATAGTTTGCTTTAGACATGTCCTTTGTCTCATTTTAAAGGTGAATATTGATTTCAAATTAATCTCATAGTTATAAGAGTGATAACACATTAAAAAGTAATTATATTGCACATACATAAAAAAATTACTTTTTAATGTGTTGTCATTTTTATAATAATTAGATTAATTTTAAACTAATCTCTGTCTTTGAAACAAGATAAAATGATATGACTTAATTATGCCAAGTGCCCTAAATAAAATACTAAATTTGATAAACTGAGCAACACAATTTTAATTTTTACAAATAAAAATAAGTTCAAATTTTTGTTGACAAATATCACTTTTTGATACTTATTTTGAAAAATGTCACTTTGGAGACCTTTTGGATACATTTAAAAATAAAATGATTTTTACTTTTTGAGACTTTTGAAATTTGACATTTTTATGAGGTGTTTCACGCGTATTTTTATTTTAAAGAATGTATTTAGGATAAAATTATTTGTCCAAATTAGTATCTTATTTTTCGATAAAAGTGTAAATTTTTCAAAGGATATTAATTCAAAAAAACAATAGGCCAATCCCTTTTTTTGCTTGCTCGACCGGAAAATGAAGTCGCGATCCTTTAGCACCAGAGGCAACCGACCCTGGACAACCAATATCATGGACAATTGACAAAGTCGTTTTTTTTTTTGGGTTGATCCATTCACAACGTATGGGCTTCTCTGCTCCATATGGCTCGATAAGTAAGAAGTCCACAAAATGGCTTCTGTGGCACACCCCATCTCTTATCAATAATTCGATAGCCAACCACATTGCTTCTTGCCTTATCCAAATCCTTACAAACAAGTACTCTTCGGTCCCTTCGTTCTTCTTGTTTTGCACCTTGCAAGATTGTCTACTCCAAGTCACAGGTAATCTATCAAACCCCTCATTTCATGTTTTCCATTTTCCACCCTCTCAGACTCTAAGAAGTAGGAGTAATTTATTAGTGCCTTTTGTTGTCAGTACGGACATGGCAATATCCGCTTCTGCCGTTACTCCTACCGCCGTCGGTGGTGCAATTGTGAGCTTTGGCATCAAAATGCTTGAAAGGACGAACAAGGTTTATATTGGAAGACTGAATTCCTACGGAGGTCTCAAAGCTCACAACAATGTGG